>JANHGC010008109.1:20071-33265 GCA_027560395.1 Boaedon fuliginosus
CTCTGCTCCTCTGCCTTGGATCCAGCCAAATCTCCTCCCCACTGCTTTCCTGGCTGCTCTCCTGCTGTTCCTGTTGCGCCTCTGAGGGAAGCTGAGGCACTGCCAAGAAAGAGGGTCCAGGAGAGGGAGACTTTTCCCGTTCCTCTTCCACATCCTCTGGCAGCTGTGAAGCAGGCTCGAGGATCGGGGCCATAACACTAGCTTTACTCTTTTCCTCTGTCTCCTATCCACCCCTGGGCTGGGCTGTCTTGGGCTATCTTGTCTCCTCCTCTTTCTGGGATGTGCTCCCTCCTCCCTGGGAAACTTTCACTATAGCCCCTCACACACGGTTCCTCCTTGGTAGGCACCATCTCTCTCAGTTATGCCCATATAGTGATAAGGGATTAAGAGTACTTGGGGCTGCTTTTCACTTTCAGTTTGACCACATTTGTAGTTTTAACAATACTTAAAGAAAAATAACAGAAGGAGAATTGGTGTCGTAGTCTTCAGAAGCCCTCAAATGGTGTTTATGTTCTGATTCATAAAAGTCTGCAAAAATAGCTACCATCATATCATCATGAATTATATAAACAGTATAGGGAGACTTTTGGAGTTTCTTGAAAAATAATGCAAAGTAAACACAGATGTACCCTTGCTTTATTTATTTATGATATTTGTATACCCATCCACCTTTCATGAAAATGGCCGTTAAATTTTATAAAACTAATACATATATAAAAGCAGTTACAATGATAAAATAATTAGAAAAATGCATATAAATCAGGAGAGACTGATATTTACCACTCTCAGGGAGCCATAGCAAAATCTTTCTGGTCCCTTGGGACTATGAGGCCTCATAACATAGCCAGGTCTTCAAAGAGTTACAGAATGTTGAAAGGGATGGAGCTAATCTCGCTTCTGGCATTTCACATGTCAGGCATTGTGGAAGAGAAGGCACACCTCCTGGGACCTGCCAGATATATTGTATTGGTTCAGTTAAAGGGACTAAACTCTCCAGTGTCTATAAATTGAATATTGTCCTAAAACATTTCAAGCAGTACTAGCTAGAATATGGGATATAAAATGTGTAGTGAACAAAAACAAGTACATTCAAGATGTTACTGACATTTTAGTTTTCACTCACGCTAACATAACCTGGAGAAGAAAAGAAAAGAACTGCTACACAATAGTTCTCTTCTCTCTTTGTCTTACTATTCTTCTGGTATAAAGAGTTCACTTCTGACGATCTTCTATCCAGTGGAAGTTTTTCTATACAATGAAGAACCTAGAAAATAGAGATTGGACATTTTTTGCAAGCTTCCATTCAGAGGTGGTATTCAATCTGTTCTGACAGGTTCGGGAGAACTGGTAGCAATAATTTTGATTGGTTCAGTGAACTGGAAAATACCACCTCTGATTGGCCGCTCACTGCCTCTTCCAGGAGTCTCCCTGTGCCCCTATTGGGCTGCCAGGAGGCTTCAGGGTGGCAAAAAAGGGATGCATGTGTGTGTGTGTGTGCAGTGGCTCACCCAATCACATGATCACATAGCCACACCCACCAAGCCATGCCTGCAGAACCAGTAGTAAAAAAATTGAATCACACCACTGCTTCCATTGATAGAACCTTTTTTAACTTTTAACATAAATTTAAAATATTGATCCTTTTATTCTGTAAGCTGTCTAAATAACTTTTTGTGGAATGATGTCCGTATAAATAAATATGGAGGTGGTTGTTCTTTTACTCGGATTTTCTACTACATAATTCCAACCTGATTTGGGAATGACTTATTATTTTCTTCTAAAGAAGCATCTCCAAGTTTGAAGAAATATCTCCAATATCTGTAAAAATCATATATCTTTATTTCATTTAATTTTCTAGATCTCACCATAAAGTAGCTGTATACATCTTTAAAAAATGCATATGAAACAGACAGTTATTGGTGTTTTGCAATGGTAGATCCATGAATATATTTTAAGAAGACTAAGTTTGAAAAACAGTACCTAAAAGGCAATTTCTCAGTTGCATTTTCATTCTGCATTTTATTCTTTCAGATTCAAACAGTTACCAAAAAAGTCCTCATGCCGCAAGAAATGGAAGAACCATCTAATGTTACAGATTCCATTTTTACCATCATGAATGAAACAGAAGTTACTCCAGAGCCTCAATTAATTGTTAAGAAGGGCCTTGAGTTTAAGGATGGAATGAATGTCTTAGGTATTCTCTTTCTCTTCAGACACCTATTAAATTTATTTCATAGACATGTTCTGTCATTCAAAAAAAATTATGAAATTATTTGTTTATAAACCTAATAGAATCTTGATCTATTCCAATATAGTTACCTTATGCCAGCATGAATCTAGGCAGTTTAAGTTAAATTTGAAGCTTCCTTCAGGTGTATATTCACAGAAGGAAACACATTGTTTTCACTTAATTTTCGATAAATGCCCAATTGCATATGAACAGTTGCAGTTACAGGTACTTCACACTAGTTACCAGTGGAGATGTATAGAGCACAGGTGTCAAACTTGCGGCATCACATTGCCGTCATGTGACATTACCCGATGTTTTCCCCATTTGTGGAGCTGGGGTGGGCGTGGCCTGTACGTGACGCATTTGGCAGACGGGTGTGCCCGTTTGACACCCATAGTATAGAGGGAAAGACATCCTCTTCATTTCTATAAATTAGTTTTGCTTGTATAAGTGTGCAGTTAAAACGAAAGTTGGATTTTTAATGTTATTTTTATATCAGAATATCAGTTGTGATGCCATTTCTGTAACTAGGTTTAGGCACATCTGCAGACAAAAGGAATTGCTGCTGAGAAGTAACAGTGTTGAATAATAGCAGACATTTATCAGTTGTGCTATTAAAGGGGAGGGTTGCAGAAGGAAAACCCAATGTCCTTCTGAACTGGGTAAATCACACAAATCCATTAAGGAGAAGGCTTTTGAATCGAAACTATACTTAGTACGGTTTTTTTTAGAAGTGTAACAGAAGTGTAATTCTAATGTATCTATTAAAGGCCAGGTATTGTGAAATCCTGCCAAGGGAAATCTGAATAGGCTAAATGTTACCTTTGGGCTTCAATCATTTTTTTCTAACTAGCATCTAAGAGACAAAGCTGATGTTTTTAACAAGATTGAGGCTACTGATTAGATATTTAGTTGCTGACATCAGAAATGGAACTATATCCCACTGGACAAAACATTAGATAGTTTCCACTTAAGGGATTTCACTTATTCTCAAGCACCTCTAAATAGATTAGACTTATTTTCAAGCTTTGATCTCCCTAATATCTTACCAGAGGCCAAGAATGTTCTTTCTTAGACAATTTTTTTCTGTTAATAATTCTGCATATCTCTGAAACCAAGACTCAGTTCAGTTACATCAGAATGAAGATTAAGCAAGGAACTTAAACAAACCTAAAATAGAATGTCTTTACAACTCTCTGTATTTCCAAATCTGCTCTAGAAATATCACATTTTTTTCTGGACTATATTTACAAATGCAGGGAGAGCAGTGGGAGGACTCACCGGTTCCATCCTTAGTTTTTGTATTGTTTAGGAATTTTGTAGACACTTTGGTATCATTTGTAAATAATTAGTTTCACAGACAGTTACTTGTAGCCCAGCTCCAAATGCTTAGGAGCTCCTGCATCAGATTTACGAGGATGTTAATGAGATCAGAAACTAAACAGATCCATGACTATGAGCCACAGAACAAAGCTACTCCCTCAACTCCACAATCTGTGAATGTTTGGCCAATTAGGGCTGACTTTCTTCAAAAAAGTATCTCAAATCCTACATCACCCAAACCTCCCATAACCAAGGTCAGAAGTACAGGATGCCACTGAATGGTTAAGAAAAATCAACAGAGGTGCACACTGTTTATTGAATTATATGCTATATATTTTATTTTGGGGGAGTGATTAAGCCAGGGCTGTCAAACTCCCAGTCATGTGCTGGCTCACCCACACTCGGTTTAATGAAGGAGGGGGGAATCCCAATATGTCATGTGATGATGCTGTGACGCCATGAGTTAGACACCCCTGGATTAAGCCATGAAGCTATAAATAGAGGGACGGTGAGTTCTAATCCAACCTTGGCCTGAAGCCAGATGGGTTACCTTGGGCCAGTAACTTTCTATGAGCCCTAGGAAGGAGGCAGTGGCAAACCACTTCTGAAAAATCCTGCCAAGAAAACACACACACACACACACACACACACACACACACACCATGTGTCAGATTTATCTAAGGATAGTCAATGAATGCTTTGAGATGAAGTGTTCTTATCACTATCCTTTAAAAGGCATTCCCTAATTATATCTGTATTTTTAAACAGACCATTAACAATAACAAATCTTATTAATGGATGGCTAGTCTAAGAAAAAAAAGACAAAATTATTGTGCTGGAATATACGTATGAATAATCCAGCTGAAAAATAACGAAGTCTACAAAATTCTGCAGTGTGAAGTTTCCTAATTTTTTTTTTACCTAAGATTAAAGCATGGGAATAATAACAGTTACTGGAACCCATATGAGCTTCCATGCAATGCAAACTGAACATCTGACTCTCCTTTATGATCCAAGGAAGTCTCTCTTGGGGGGGGGGGTTGTTAAAGAAAGCCTAGGGATTTAAGGGAAAGAGGGAATTACAATGATAATGCAAAATCAAAAGAAATCTTACTTGTTTGAGCTATTGCTATCTTGGGTTTGTCCCCAATTCTCCTTTTTAATTGTGCCCCTTCCCCTCCAAAATCACATTTTTTTCTTAATGGTAAATTGAGGTAGAAGAATATGAAAGATTCTCCTTCAGAAAATTTTACAATTTTAAGAAAAGTTTCATAAAAGAGTCTGACAGTAGTATTATTTCGACAGGCCTCATTGGATTTTTCATTGCTTTTGGTATCGCAATGGGCAAGATGGGAGAACAGGCCAAGATGATGGTGGATTTCTTCAATATCTTGAATGAGATCGTAATGAAATTAGTAATTATGATCATGTGGTAAGTTAAAGTCATCATCTACTAGATACTCCAAACTCTTCTATTTTAGAAATCATTTTGAATTTGATCAGTAATAATACAGATAACTTCATTGGGTTAAGCCAAAAGTATATATAATCCAGGAGTCTGGACTACAAACATATCCAGTCATTTCACAAGCAGGATATGGTGATGATAACATCTTCCATTCCTGCTTTCTAGCTAATAATGATGAAATCATGTTGCCTTTGATTTTGGAATTCATGGAAACTCAGATACTGTAAGCCTGCCAAAATATTTGCATTGATGTATTTTTTTATATTGGATTGAAACTACAGTCTTTCTGTCTTTTTTTTTTTTGTTCATTTCTGCTTTCCAACTTTGTTTCTCTTTCATAATACAAAGCACTTAGAGAACAGCACAGAGAGGAATTATGCTTTCTTTTTACAATAAGTAAATAGACAGAAGTCTTGAAACTGTGGATTGGGTTCATTAAAAGGTGAACATGGGCTATAGAGAATATTTCTACCTACTACATCATGCCACACTATACAACTTCTTAGCTCATTATATAATCCCAGTAGATTATTGTTTCATTCTTCCTCGCTTTATTCTTGAAGATGATTAGCAGCATCTTGGAAGATGATTAGTAGCTGTGAGCTGTTTATAAACTGGAAAAAAATCAGTGTACTTTTCATTTAAAATCTATCCAATTTGACTTGGTTCGAATTCAAAGAAAGATTCAGGAAAACATGTGCTGTACCTCTTACGGAAGAGCATGGAAAACCCACATCTGGTAGCTGCTGTGTTGTAGCACCGCTTCTTCCTCCTCAGAACAAAGGAGTAGATTCAAGGATTTTGTAGCTTGGTTTTATTACATTTATTTGAACTGAGTTAGATAAGGACTTCCTGCTGATCTGCCGACCATACTGGACATAGGAGCCACTGTCTCTGTGCCCACAAGTCCAGGCTAGTTATTTTGTTTTTGGAAATGAATGATATTAGCTTGTATGGAGGAGACTAAAGTTTTGATAGTGCAAGGTATTAAGGAAAAAGCATTAATAGAGAATGGAATTTGAATGTAATTAATCCCTGTAAAGACAAATAGAGAAAAGTTATACTAAACGATGATTGGAAATAATAATGAAATAGATTGACTTGGATTGTTAAAAGATACAAAAATTTTGAAGTTGATATGAATAATGATTTGGATTGATGTAAGTGATGGCTGGAAACAACTCCACTTGTGCAATGAGACAATGTGTAAAAAAAGAAAAACAATAAAAAATTGATTAAAAAAACTGAGTTACTAAACATAACAGTGTCTGCTTATGGCAGGCTTTTGAAGCACTGAATTGTACAGAATGTCTGTGATTGTTGTTTTTCAGTTCTGATCCCTTCGGAGGCCTTTCTTCTTTGGGGAGTTGTAGAAATGGTCCATAGTCTAGCAAAATCTAACATTTAATTTACTGTGTCATGCTCCAGTTTTTTCCTGTATCAAAACTGGATCTTTGCATCACAGTTATTCTCACATACTGTTTAGGATCCATTCTAAGCTGCTAATAGTGATTCTGTAGCTTCTAGTGTCACAGTTATAGGGATTTTACTCATGAATCTTGTTGATTCATATAGGCAAAATGTTTATTGTATGGAGATAAAATTATTCATTTTCACATCTAAAAGATACTTTCTGTCCAGTTATTTATGACTGTGCTTTGAGGAAATGGTCCATACTTACCAACGACTTCAGTGATTTGTGAAACTCTTATAAACACCATAAAAACATAAAACAATGCTGAACATTCAGTAAAGATTCTTTGAAACCAGATTATAAGGATTATCCTCAGTAGATATTTCAAGAAGGAGACTATCTGGCACCTTTGGAAACAGTGCTTCAAACAACATGGTTGGGAAGCTTATAGATTACTAGGATTCTTCACTGAAGGATCAGATGTAAACCCATTGTTTCAGTTTAGTTCATGGTAAAATAGTGAGGATGTGACGAGTATGGGCATTCATGAAATTCCATTTTCCAGAAGGCTGGCTTAAGTTGTAATTAAAGCATTAGTCTTTAAATGACCCAATGTTTTATTGCCATCAAAAACTATCATGGCTACTCTTCTATAATTAGTTATAAAGATCTGATTGAATATTTCCCTACTACTACTATTAGAAGAATGCAAGTGGGCAAGAAGAATACAATAGAAAAATGTATAAATATATAAGTAGATTGAAAATTCTGAGTTTAATTTTCTCATTAGCAGCATTATATTAGGCAAAATTATACAGACTTTACCCTTAGCAAATGTATAAACAACATGGTAGTAGAATGTGCAAGTTCAAGATTTCTGAAAGTGAAATAAAATTCTACTTATAGGAGGGAAATTTTACTGGATTTTGCTTTTAGTGCATTTTGATTATTACCAGGTTGATACCTGTAATTTTATTCCATGTTTTTTATTTCTTTCTTCTAGGTATTCTCCATTGGGCATTGCCTGTCTCATTTGTGGAAAAATAATTGCAATCAAGGATTTGGAAGTAGTTGCTCGACAGCTTGGCATGTACATGGTAACCGTGATTGTAGGTCTTCTCATCCATGGAGGGATTTTTTTGCCTCTGTTGTATTTTGTAATTACAAGAAAAAATCCCTTCTCATTTTTTGCTGGGATCTTTCAAGCATGGATCACTGCTCTAGGCACAGCTTCAAGGTATTTAATAGAAAATGATGTTTGCTAGAGATGTATCTCTCCTTTCACTGGACTTCCTTTTAAACAAAATGGGTGGGAAATTCAATATCATGATAAAGAATTGTGTCCTGAATCACTTTTCTCCAAAGCTATTTTTTGCCAACTGTATGATTGCAGACCAAGGCTATCAGAAAGCTTTATTATTGTAAAAAATGTCCCAAAAGTAGAATATCAAACAATTTCACCACCAGAATTGGGTTCACTCTGTTTTATATTGATAAAAGAGATTTGACTGGACCTGTTGTACTTTGATCTAGATTGCTCTGAAAACTCTTCTTTTTCTTTTGAGTTGATGGTGGCTGGACCTTTACATAGTTATGTTTTATTTTTAAGTGTCCAGAGTCCAATGGATGATACAAAAGCTGTGCAAACAAACACATATGCATACATAGATGCATGCAGAATAATAACAATGGGGTCAACAATTGTCCAAAGTATTGCAGAACTCACCTATTTGTATCAGTTAAAGAACATAAAACAGCCAATCACCTTTGCAAGTTTCTTCTTTAGGCTCAATGTTGTATTAACTTGTAGCATGCCTAGAGCGTGGCATATGGGGACAAAATTAGAAATGCAGAAATAAAACAAACTATTTCATGACTCATGATCATATTACAGTGTGTATGTAGATAGGAGCTACTAGTTTGTACTCGGTCTAGAAAATAATACTTGGCCCCTATCTTTATTCTTGGTATATTATTTCTGTCCTTTGTGACTAATTGTAGTCTATTGTATTCTAATTCTTATTCTATTCTAACTGGGTATGGCTAGTCAAATGAAGACAAGGTCTGTGGGTGCCAGAGGTAGGATTCTACTGGTTTGGCCCGGTTTGGGAAAAACCCTTGTTCTGATTCTGTGCGGTTTGGAGAACCAGCAAATTGGAAAACCAGCTGCCCCTGCCCCTGCCCCTGCCTGTTTTTGGCTGTTTTTGGCCATGAAAAAGGCCACAAAATGGGCTGTTTTCAGGCTGTTTTCAGGCCAATTTTGGTTGGAAAAACGGCCTGAAAATGGCCTGAAAACAGGCTAGAAAACAGCCTTTTTCGGGCTGTTTACAGGCCATTTTCAGGCAAGTGGTGGGATTAGCCCCAGGCTGAAGTTACCTCTTCCTTTGAGGTGAGTGGCCGGGAGGTGGGGCTGGGTGTGGTCTGTGACATCACCCAGTCACATAACCACATAGCCATGCCCATTAAACCAAGCCATGCCCAGAAAACCAGTTGTTTAAAAAATTGAATCCAACCACTAGGTGACATGATAATAGACTTCCAATATTTGAGGGGCTGTCACAGAGAAGAGAGGTCTGATCTATTTTCCAAAGCACCTGAGGGCAGGACCAGAAGTAACAGATAGAATTATCAAACAGAGATCCAATCTAGAAATAAGGAGAAATTCCCTGTCCTGGCTGATAATGCGCTGTCAGGTAATACCCTGGAATCAGAATTAATTTTTTAAATTACATGATTAAATTACAAATGTAAATGAAGATACATTTGGTGCAGTATTATCAGTATGCTGCTGATTCTCAATTGTATATCTCAGTGGTATATTGACCCCCCACCCAACCAAGTAAAACTATCAAGATTCTGCCCCAGTATCTAGAAGCTATGGGGTCTGGATGACGAAGAACAAGCTTCTGCTCAGTCATACCAAGATCAGGTTTTGACCCCACAGACCTGGAACCTGAGATACTTCATTATTGATTCTGGATGAATCACTAATCTGCTCAGATTCAGTGTGCAATTTGGGGGGAACTCCTTCTTGTTGAACTGATGGCAGTGGCCATGGGGCTTTTGAATAACTTAAGATGCCAATTTGTGGCTGTTCTTATATTGGAGTGTCCCCCTTTCAGTCCTACTTCCCTTAGTCACCTCGTGGTTAGATTATTGCACTACACACTACATGGGACAGCCCTTGATCCAAAGACTACAGAATGCAACAGTAGAGGTAGTTATGAGCATTCCTTCATTAGTCATCTTGTAGAATCCAAGAAGCATGACTTCTCTGTGACAATGCTGCCCTTTGGAATAATGTCTCCTTGCTGACATATCATTCGCTCCAACCCTGCAAGTCTTCAGAAAGATAATTAATAGTTGGCTCTTTCCTTAGATGGTTGGATCAGGAAGAGCAGTGCTCCCATTTCGTGGAGATAAAAAATGTTAGCTTCTGATCACTATTCAATTGCTTATTGGTTCAGTTGTATGCATTTTTGGGGGGGGGTTGTTTACGGTTTTTTGTATACTGCTCAGAATCAGGTTGAGTTAAGCAACTGTTCAAATGCTTAAAATAACAAAATGAAATAATTCATTTTCCTTGGTCCTTCAGTGCTGGTACATTGCCTGTTACTTTTCGCTGCCTTGAAGAAAATTTGGGCATTGATAAGCGTGTGACAAGGTTTGTCTTGCCTGTTGGAGCTACTATTAATATGGATGGAACTGCCCTTTATGAAGCAGTGGCTGCCATCTTCATAGCACAGATGAATGGCATTGTGTTGGACGGCGGACAGATAGTCACTGTCAGGTAATCTATTGGGGTTGGTAAAAAAAAATCATATCCCAACCTTAAATATTGCAAAGTGTTTTACATTTGGAATAATAACCAGAGTTCATATTTGCACAATTCCTGAATTAAATAAGCTGACATGTTTTATTTTACAGTTTGACAGCCACTCTTGCCAGTGTTGGAGCTGCAAGTATACCTAGTGCGGGACTGGTGACCATGCTTCTTATCCTCACTGCAGTAGGACTTCCCACCCAGGATATAAGCTTACTTGTGGCAGTAGATTGGCTCTTGTAAGTAAGACTGTTTTTATGATAGATGTCAAAATAATGATTGATTATCCAGCTGATAGGATATTAACTTCTGTCTTCAGTCACCTCCTCGTGATACACTGCAAACTAATGATTAAGATCTCAGACCAATAATAGAAATATCCTTGGTCAAGCTCCTGATGACCATGGAATATCCTGCATGGCTTTGGAAGAGTCATACATTGTGACTTTGATTTTCAGGACACAAAGGAAAAGCAAATGTTTATGATATAAAGGGATTAATGTCACGTGTGTGAATTGTTTCTCACATTCAGCTGTAGGTAATATGTACATGTTGCATACTATTACTACTACTAATTGTTATTATAATAATATAATGCCTTATAGCAATAGCACTTAGACTTACATTATATACCACTCCATAGTGCTTTACAGCAGGGGTCCCCAACCTCAGTCAATTGACTGGCACCAGGTTGCAGCATATCAGAAACTGGGCCATGCAAACAAACGAAGGCACATCTATGGGATGCAGGCAGCATGTGAAACCACGCCCCCTTCTCTCCATGAAACTGGTCCCTGGTGCTCAAAAGGTTGGGGGGCCACTGCTCTACAGCACTCTCTGAGTTTATACAGGCAGCATATTGCCTGTAACAATTTGGGTCATCATTTTACCAACTTCAGAAGGCTGGAAGTTAAACTTGATCAGGTCAGGATCAAACTCCTGTGCCGATTTACAACAGCATTTCCAGTTGTAGTCATTAGGCAAATACTACATGGTCATTAGGTACAGTATGACATTACAAGATTGCCATTTGTGACATGATGGTTTTTCCATTGACTTGGTTTAATGCTGATAGTAAAGTTCACAGGTGGTGACCTCAGGACCCTCTGACTGTCATAATTGCAAACTGGTTGCAAAGCACCTGAATTGCAATCACATGACCATAGGAATGCTGAAACAGCTGGAACTTAGATGACCGGCCATTAAGTCTCCTCATTCAGTGGCTTCATAACTTCAAACAGTTGCCAAATAAAAGGTCATTAACCAAGGATTACTTGTAATAATACTCATTTGTGACTGAAGAACTCATTCCTTTTTTTAATCCTGGAATAGTAGGTGGACAAATCCTGGCCCTGAGCTGTAATATGTAGAAACCCTAAAACTACACATATGTTTGTAGACTTCTTCAGTTGTTGACACAACACTGTCCTATCACTGGATCATCTCCATTTTTGCCTTACAGAGTTTTTTCTTCAAAAGACAGGACAATGATGCAGCATTTGATGTTCACTTTTTGAGCCACCTTCTAATCTCATCAATTTCTGATTAGAAGTTTCTATGGACACTTACCATATATTTAGTGGTCCTGAAGGATTTGATCTTGGCATATTTCTTCTTACCCCAACACACACACCATTAAAAATGCTGAAAGTGACTTACATATTGTAGCAATAAACAAGACAAACTGATAATTAAAACACAGTGCTAAAATGTTAAAACTGCAGAGGCAGCAAGAGATGACAGAATAATATCAGCCAGTGGAACGATAAAACAGTCACTTGATTAACAATCTATTGCAGTTGAGCATGTGAGATACTCATCTGACAGCAAGAAGACGTTGGTATTGATGCTGTGCAGTTCTCCTGGGAGGAAAAGAAAAAAACATTCCATATCCGAGATATTAAAATTTAAGAAAGTAGGATGAGCTCTATCAGAAAAAGTCCTGTAGGCTCATGTACAGAAGGTCATTGTTTAGCAATTGCTTTAGTTATCATCTGTTTGCAGTTATGATGATGATGATGATGATGATGATGATGATGATGATGATGATGATGATGAAAAAGTAATTTGGTGATGAATGTGCTCATTTATGACCCTTGCAGTAACTCTGTCTCAGTCACATGCCAGTACACATTTTGCCTAAATAAGCTATCCCTTCATGAACTCTTTTCTTCTTCTGAAGCTGATCCCCCAAAGTGCTACTCACAAGTTAACAAGCTCAGCTTTGTGACCTTAATTAGTTGATTAGAACCTCTGGCCCTCTAGAATTGAAATCATGTGGCTTCAGGGATGCTGTGACAGTTTGAGGACCAGTCATTAAGTGGGCTGCTGCCTGACTCTGACAAGATCCTATTCAATTTCATACTGAAGCTTTTTTGCTATCTAAGCAGGGCCTGACTCATAAAATTAGTGTGCCAGGCAAGCAACCAGCAATAACAATTTTCTTTCAGTGTACATTCCCCATTATATGCCTGCTTAATCTCTTTTCATCCCTTTCTCTCCTATGTATCTAATGCAAACATCAATTCTCTTCCTGCTAATTATCCCAGTGCTGGGGTGAACATTCCAAAGATCAGGGAAGTGGGGGGAAATGGCTATAATATTTGTCCTTTTTACCCAACTTCCTTGTGAATTGAGTTTCAGAAACCTTCCCATTGTTTGGGTTCACCAGGCTACTTAGAATTGTATCATTCTTAGTTTAAAAGCAAAGGAAAAGTATGGAATAAAATTGTGAGCACATTCACAGTCATCTGGGTTTCATCTGGGCTGCCCATGAAGAGCACTCAGAGACTTCAACTGGTACAAAATGCAGCTGCACGAGTGATTGAGGGTACACTGTGGTGCTCCCAGATAACACCAATCCTCCGTGAGCTACATTGGTTGCCAGTGGTCTTCCGGGTGCAATTCAAGGTGCTAGTAACAACTTTTAAAGCCCT
>JANHGC010008109.1:41995-64272 GCA_027560395.1 Boaedon fuliginosus
CTGATTATACTGTTTACCTTGGGAAAATATGTTATAATCCAATATACTGTACACGTGGTCATGTCATTAATCATTTGCAAAACTCATATATTTGGAAACTTAAGGTACATTGATAAATTAAGCTCTTATTTTTTTATTAATTTATCTATGTTTAGTAGATCGCTAATGAAATATGCATAAGTTCTACACACCTAATGGCCCAGTCTTAGTTGGATTCCAGTGGATCAGTTTGTGCAGTGTTCAGTGTATGGATAAGCTCTTTCCTACACAAATGCAGACATAACAAAATTGCCAATCTTACTAGGAAAATAATAAAGAAATAATGAGTCTGACAGTGATTGATGTTGAAGCAAACGTTACAGCAGAGCAGAAGTTATCATTTTACAGAGGTTTTGGAAAATATAAATGCAAATGTATAAATACTTGGGGCTTTTTAAGAGCTCTTCTTGGCCATCTAATAATTAGGTCCTTTTAAGATGAACCTTTTAAGATGAACCTTCTTAATGATGATTACCTTCTTAATGATGATGAACCTTCTTAATGATGATTACCTTCTTAATCAGAGGTTTCACCATTAACATTAACCAAGTTCAAGAGAGATAAAAATGTATTCTTTTCCAAAAGGGGAGTAATTGAAATTAAGGAATTTTTTAATTAAGTAATTACTAACTGCAACTTATGGAATGCTGTTTGAGAAAATATATTGCTCCTTTCCTTTTGTCTTGTAAACATTGGGGATTCACACTGCAAACCTGGCTAATATACTAAAGAAGCATTGGATTGCAACAAAGTCAGAGCTTGGCCATTGGTCAAGATTGGGTCTGACTACCAACACACTTGGAAGATTGCTGAAGTCTCCTGTAAATTGATTCTTTGTGCTTCAAGTCTTCCATCTTTTGGTATCGTTTTCTTTGTAGAGATCGAATGAGAACATCAGTCAATGTAGTAGGAGACTCCTTTGGAGCCGGCATTGTTTATCATCTGTCCAAGGCAGAATTGGAAAACCTTGATGCCCATCACAAGATACATGAAGATATTGAAATGACCAAGACTCAGTCAATTTATGATGATCTGAAAAATCACAGGGAAAACAACTCAAACCAATGCGTTTACACAGCTCACAACTCTGTCATAATAGATGAATGCAAGGTATCTTTCACATTTATGGATATTGAGACTTGCATCTAGCAAGTCACAGTACAAACTTTTTTTAAAAAAATAACAAATTAACTTTTTTTTAAAAAAATATGTAATAAGGAGACAACTGCCGCCCATTAAAAATGTTGAATATGTGTATATTTGCTTTTAATTTTGTTTAATTTATTGCAATTTTATTTAAATTGAAAGATGCATGTAATGTTTGCAACCAAGAACATGTTTCACTATGTGTTATGGAAAGCTTCACCATGCTGAAAGAATATGGCTTCATTTTATATTTCAATATTAATTTGATTTTAAAAAACACTTTGATTTAATTAATATAAAATAATGAATTTGTTGCAAATTATGATTGGTTCCAAAAAATATTTGTTTTTCTTAAAAGTTTTTTTTTATAAATTTTATAAGGCCACCCATCTTAACCTAATGAGTTAAGCACAATACACAGCCATAAAATATCACAAAATAAATTTAAAAATGCAATACCATACAATATAATGCAACAGACAATGGAATTCACTGAGAAAAAGATTTAAGAAGTTGTATGATTATTAATGTAAAAGACAGTTAACTGTTGAGAAGCAATGAGCCTCAAGCAAAATGTAAAGCCAATATTATTTTAGATCAACGCTTTCCATATTACACCGTACAGGCACATGTGTTGAACTTCTTAATATGTGGAAGCTCACTAATCCAGGCACGTTTGTTCTTGCTTTCAGAGTTATTTTTGGTCATCATTACCATGTCAATTTTGTGGTTTATGTTTGATCCTGTCAGTAATAACATGAGTTAAGAGAAAGCTATAACAAGAATTGTCCTGACCAAGACTGAACTGAGTTTCAGGAAACCTCAGAGATTCACAAAGAGTCTTAGAATCTGGTAAAATATTAGAGTATATGAACTAAATTTTGTTTGCAACAAGCTAGTTTAAAAACGTAGATTGCCAACTGTCTTTTTCTCAATCCCAAGTACTGTAATTAGGATTAGTTACTATTGAGGGTTCAGATGAAGTAATAAATTGTGATCAGTCAAAAATGGAAAAGAATGCTTCCAGTCAGTGGGAAGAAAGAGCGAAGTCGGTGCATAAATGACTGATTTCTTTAGCTTATTCAAAACACAATAAAGTACAGTTGTCACTACTAACAACTCAAAGTTTGACTGGAGAACTGAATTCATTGTTTTCTTTAGCGGATCTACAGCTCCATATTTATATATTTATGCTGATAATAGCTGATTCTGTTATAATATCTTATCAGCCACCTCAGTTCTTATAAATGTCCACTACTAACTGAAATGATGTGAAAATGACAAAATATGCATTATGAAACCACAATACAAACTATGTGCTTTCATACTTATATTCTAATGTTGGAAACAAATATTCTATGTAACTCACATAGTTTGAGTTGTGATGATCCAATATAGGTTTTGCCTTTCCCCCCATCCAAGCTGAAATATAACTATGGGTTTAATTACATAGTCATTACATTTTTTATCCACAAGGGTTAGTTTTCAGTTTCAAAGCTGAGTAGGAGGGAATGGCTGCAGAAGGCTTTGTGTCCTATTAAGTTTCTAAAACATCATCAAACACAATAAAATTACGCTTCAACCCAAAAACAATTTCAATCCAAAAATCTATTGTGATCAGAAGATTTTATCCATGTCAGTTTCCATGACAGAAAAATGACAGCACTATGATTATGTTTTCAGTTTAAGCAGAACTTTCTTAGGTATAGGCATTAAACTACTTTTTTTAATAAAATATTATTGGTTGTGGATATAAAGGAACACTACACTAAAATTAATTACTTTTAACTTTCAGGCATTCAGACAGTAGAGCACACATTTCAGATGTTCATGTTGAAATGAATGGGATACAGATCTGATTAAATGTTTAACTGCATCATCCCCGATAAAGTTAGGAAACAGCACTAAAATGAATGCATGAATATGAAAATTTGTAACAGGATCCAAGTTTATTATGTGGTCAGCAGTTTTTGTTATTGGTGCTTAACTTGCTTACTAATACAATTATTTGTCGTCTTGACTTTTTAATATTTAATTGGTTTCCTATCTTGGTAGTGCTGCATGACTAATATATTATTTATTTATTTATTTATTTATTTAGATTTATACCCCACTTCTCTTCCCCGGTCAAGGGGAACTCGAAGCGGCTAATATAAATTTATTGGCAAGCAGTATTGGTTTATGAATTGCATGACAGTTTTTTCCTTGTATTTTTATTGTCACATTTTATATTTTTTTCTGACCTTACCTACAATTTCAACTTCAAATATGAAGTGAACTTTATTGTTTTATAATGCATGTATTTTCCTCTTTGTAATCAGAAGAAAAGGTTGCAATTGTTTCAAATGTGAATGCATTCCTCATGTTTTCATGTCCAATGCTTTGGTGTATCTAATTTGTCCATCATGTGGAATATTGATCTTGTCTTGTAAGGTTCTTTTTTTGAAGCTGAGGACCAGAACCTAGAAGGTAAGGTTGGAAGTACAAGTAGATAAAAGACAATTATGCTGTAAAGGTCCAGTTCAGTTCTAATCAGTCCAATAAGTACATTACCTCTTTGGGTTTTCTGGCTGTGTTCATGATATTACAACTGCAAAAAGGTATCAATGACCAGGAAGTATTTTCTCTATTAACTATCTGGCTATTGCTTACTAATCAGTGTTTCCCCTAGAATGTTTTCATCATTCTGGGCTTCCCATCATTTTTATTAAAATTTAAAAATGTAATAGAAATAAATTAAATGTACTCTTGTTTATACTTGTTTGACTTGACTGCACCTTTAACATGCACCAGTAATGAAAGATGTCACTCTCATGTGGCAAATTAATTCTTCCATTTACTGTTTTGCTATTTTTTTATAGTCTGTGTACAAAAAAATAGCCTATCAGTCTGCTATCAGTATTTCTCTGTGTTGTATTTTGTGCTATAAATTTGAGTATTTTCAATAGATTATTTTTTTAAAAAAAAATTGAAATGGCAGAACTGAATCACTACAAAAAAAATAAAGTACGAATATACTCAGTCAGTTCTGTAACTATTGAGATTTACATAATTCATTATGTTTTCTGTAAAAGTGCCTTGATTTTAAGCTAGGTGTTGATGGTAATTACTTTCAGGTAACCTTGGCAACCAATGGCAAATCTGCAGACTTCAATGCTGCCGAAGAAGAACTTTGGAAACATGAGAAATAAGATGGAAAACCTCCAGGTTCATCTTGAATAAGTCCCTGAAGTTGTCTTTTGGTAAAGCAGATGTCAAGATCCAAGATTTTCCACTGTTTTTATTTAGCATAGAAATGCGCTTACTTAATGCTGTTAACTGAAACTTAGCAATGGTCTTGTGAAGTCTTTGCTCTTTTAGTTTCTTGGCCAAATTCATTTTATTTTATTATTTGTTTGGATGTAAGAGAAATATTTGGTTGGGTTTCCTCCTTCTGTTCAAAACAGAGAAAATATAGGCATTTAAAGAAGAAAGATTTTTAAAGGCACAATATAGCTGATTTGCTTCAGGGACTAAATATTTAGCATTAAGTATAGTGTACATCATGCAGAATCTTCCTCCTGCTGAACCTGTATCTTGGTGCATACTGAATACAGTGAACACAAAATGTAAGACATTATTTCTTAAATGCTTTTCATGTGCTTTGCATATGGTTTCCTTCAGTTCCCTTTTCTTCAAGCTGTCTTAAAATAAGTGGTCTACCTAAAAAAAATTCCAGTTCAGAACTCCGAAGAATAACAATACATGCAAAATAACAAAGTATTTTTAATGATAAATTCTTCATCTCTCCATTCTAGTTCTATGAACAGTCAACCTTTTTGAGATCAGAAGGCAGAATACAATTTTTACATAACTGAATTGGATACATTTATGATTGTGGGTTCATTTCCCTGTAATCCCAGTGGAATGTCCTTATTGTAGGCAAATTTGTGACACTGGAATTAAACAAATGACATGTTTGCACAGCTAACAATCCATGCCAGGAAGTATGCATACTTACCTGGGAAGATATTTAACAGTTAGCAGAATCTTAATAAATCTATAAAAGCAGGAAATAGTCATATTTGTATGGATCCAGAAGCATCAAGAAATCCTAATGCAGTAGTTTATCATACTAAAACTAACCCAATGCCAATAGTTCTGCATACACCCTTCTGGTCTTCCCAATCATATCTTACTGCCTCTTTGTTGAGATTTGAGTGTGCTTCTTTTTAGGGAAGATATCTCCTAGTAAATTCTCTTCTGTCATTCCTTTTTCTAAGAAGAAATAAGTTATATTTAGCATGAGTACAACATCAGTTAGTTATTTAAATAGGGCTAAAATATTTTCCTGTAAGTACTAGATATCTTCCCACCCAATATGTTGAATCTTAATTCTATTAAGTATAATTATTTTGAGCAAATATTAATTCACTTCTCTAGAATATTAAGTTTTATTTGCTATGGCACTCAACATGTGATTATTTCTTTGCCACGATATTATAGAACAACAAATCCTGCAAAGTGATGCCAACTTAATATCTGACAGTCTTTTCAAGATAGTTTTATTCTCTGTAGAAATATGAAAAGATCAGACAGAGCTGTGTTTCTTCCTTTTGTTCCGATGTATTAAATGATTGGCCTTGGTAAGAGCAGAAGTTTGGATATAACTCCCACATCCACGTTCATATTTTTTTTCTCTTACTTTTGGTGAACTTTGTGGGTAGTTTAACTCAGAATAGATATAAGGAAAGCACACCTCTAACATCTCCTTTTCAAGTCAGATCTGGCACATCATTTCCAAGTGCATTAACAGGAAAAAAAGAGAACTCTTAAATTTTACACAGATGAGCACTCTGTCCTTATGGAGAAGAAGTGCATTTGTGGCTATCACATGTTGGTGCAACTTTTTTCATGGGCAATCTACCCTGAAGCGCCTTTTAGGATTTTCTTACAGTCACTAAAACCCTATACGCTTGTGCTCAGTGTCACATTATATTTCCCCTTCACTTTGAAGAACAAAGTACTGACCACTGATGTAATAGGTTCCTTTATACGGGGACAATTTCTGAAATGTTAATTGAAAATAAGTCATAGGTTTATTTCAAACCACACTGAGAAGAAAGCTTTCAAATTAAAATAAGAAGAAATCGTAAGTTTGCAATTAGAGATTTCTGATCTTTACACAGGGGGGAAAAAAGCCCTGTGTGGGATTTGGGAAAATGTCTTTGGATGTTTCATAACTCAGGGAATTTCTGTTTCTTAAAAACAAAGCCACACTTTACTTAAAATCAGGGATATTCATGGTGAGGGTCAAAAAAGTCAATATGGCCTTGTAATTAAAGCCCTACATGTTTTTTGTATGTGCATGTCTTGCCTACAATATAACAGGGAGAGGTGACCAATCATGCCCAATATTTGATTCCTGAATGAATTCTAATACTCTGTATTCTGCTGTGGTAACCAACACATTTATCCAGTCTTTCCATCTCACAGTGCAAAATGGATCCTTAAATGGAATCCTACCTTCTTCATCCAGGGTAACTACCATAGTTTCTGAATTTCCAAAAAGAAAGATGCAGAAGGATTCTGCAATGCTAGTTTATAAGCATCACCCACTTGTGTGAACATGCTTTTCATTTGCAAATGCAAATACAGTAACAATTGCATTCTCTATTTTTTCTTAGTAATCAAGGTTTTCCTCCATATTAATGCCTCCATTCTTGGTAACATTATTAAGGATTAGTAATTAGCTATTAATATAATACTGAAGCATTTCTGCAATTTAATCCCAGATGTGCCATAATTTATTTATTGCCTGTGCAACCAAGACATGTGTTAGCTACCTAGAGACTCAGCAAAAGAAAACAATTAGGAATTTCATTAATAGGAAACTATTTTGCACCAGCACTTTGCACTTCATTCAGGTCCAGTTTGTTAATTTGCATTATAAACCCAGCCTTGCTTATAACTGGGTGCAATTTCTTGATTAGATAAAAATGGGGATCTGAACAAGCAAAATTTCATTTATCTGATATGGCATTGCAAACCTGAGAAATTCTGGCCACTTTAAAGAGAAAATCTTCCATTGATACCACTCCTGGTATGGTTTGATTCATGGAGTTCAACAGAAAAATCATTTGTTTTCTCTGTGGTGCTACTGTATGCTCCCCACTTTTTATAACCAGGCTTAAGTGATATTCATAATACACCTGAAGTAAGTTACAGCAGTGCTAACCAAAAAAATTACATTTGCATGCGTGAAAAAACATTTGCTTTCAATCCTTTTTTTATCAACAAGATATCTTTTTAGAAAGCTGAAATGTCTTCTGTCTCCCTTGTAGATACTCGGTCAAATATCTAGATACCCTTCAGCCTTTAAAAGTGTCTTTTAACAGTTAATATGAGGAATATTTTTGCACTTATTTTTCACCTATCTATATTTCTGTCCACATTGCTCAAAAGAAGTAATATAAAAATGTTTATCAAATACAACCCCCAAAGACTGGCTCTTTCACATCCCAGTATAATGTGGGATGTCAGGAATTCTCTTTTATATGCATCCTCTTTACTTTTCAAAAATTTATCTTCTGCTAGTGAAACTGATTCTTAAAGTCAGAGAAGATGGACACTGCAGCTTTGACAAGCCTGAATTTAACTAGTAAGAATTTGTACCTTACATCTAGAGTTGCATTTTTCATACATCTGCTGTTTCACCAAGCCTAATGCTATTTGGTGGTTAAACAATTCACATATGATTCTATTCCTTTGATTGTATATTTTTAAATTGAGTTAATAATGCTGTGAAATTATTCTTGACTCTTTCATGCTTTGATGCTCACAGTACTCTTACTTCATGATAGTGATCATCCTACTGGTATCATGTTTAACTAAGCAAAATCATACGTGCGCTTGCTCTTTTTTTACAGCAACACTGAAGAATTTAGCCCTAGAGCCCCTAACATTTGTTAACTCTAACAGAAAAAAATCTCATAGCATAGGGGTTTTACTCAAGAAGGTATAGAAAAGGCCATTGCTCGTGGGAATCCAGAATCAGAATCATTAGAATTCATTAGAATTAGATTATACTTTGGAGAATTTATATGTTGTGGATTTACAGAATCCAGACCTCTCATTCTCTGAATATGTAGGGTGGAATAGAGAACCAAATTAAAGAAAAAGAACCCATGTGAGTATCCCCATTAACCATGATGCCTATAAATGCCACACCAACATCTAAAAAAACATGGTTTTCCCATCTTTTATTCTCTCTCTCCTTATCCCCAAACGATAGGAAAGTTTATTATCGAACTCCCCCCACTCAACTTTATCCACATGTTTAATATTTCAATTCACAGGATTTCAGAGTAATATTTTATTAAAAATAATTTTAAAAATAAGAAGAAACACAATTTTTAGCTATGTGGAAACTCCCATCTTTTAAGCTGAGCTCTTCTGGAAAAAAAGAAAGCTACTTGGAATTAGATTCAATTTATAGCACTGATTGCCTCAAGCAAGGTCTGTAAATCATATTTTAGAATATGCCAATCTTTCACATTAGGAAACAATGTATTGTAAACTGAAATATTTCTTCTGAAAATTATATTTTAGTTCGCTATAACTTTGACACCTTGTTTTCAGAACTGGTGGGGTGGGTTTAATCAGTGTTATACATCTCAACCGTTGCATTATCTTTATTTCAAAGCTGCTTCTTCCATTTTCCATTGACTACTGTAACAAACTCTTCCTTCCTTCCTAAGGCATGAATGGTAATTTATGGAATGCATGAGGTGTATTTCTACTTATTCTAATTTAGCAGTTTATTCTTCTGCAACCATGATATATACTGTAGAATGAATTAACTTATTTCTGGCATCTGTAATTTACACACATTTGCAGAGGTTATTTTCTTATACCAGTTGCAGACAGTTATTTTATTATACAATCATATAAGCAAGCAAGAAAAAAAAGATATAATCCTTTTAAGGAAGATTTTTTTTGTAACAAACTCTGATAAATGAAATTTGTGACTGGGTTCATGCAACACATTAAGCCATTGTATCAGTGGGTTGGTTTGGACCTAGCACAACATATGAACTCAGCTCTTGTGGCTTGCAAACCATGATTTATAGCTGAGCATTATATAAAGCAGGCCACTACAGCTTGTTCCACAAACCATGTTTAAAATGAACTATGACTTGTGTGACATATGAAACCAGCCACTGTTATGTTAAATTAACATAACTCTTTAAACTATATAACTTTAAGCAAAGCACAAATGGAAGTTAAAGGTATCTTTATGCTACAGTTCATTATGGAACACTATTACAGTATTAATATAGATTTGAGATTGAGCCTTTTTTTATACTTAGCTTGTGTTTTTACCAGGATAATTCCAGAATGTCTCTACCCTACAGATAAATATTCTGATTCAGAATATATTTTGTTTTTAATGTACTTACTTGCCATTATTTTCAATGGAATTAATTTACAAAATCAATATACTTTAGTATTACATCTTTTGAAGAAAAAAAAACCCTAATCTATTTATGCCCAGAGCCAGTAAGGCTGAACTTGGTGTCCAAGATTTGCATCAAATAGCATTTCATGAGTTTGGGGGGCCTTCCATGGAAATGATGATACAGACAGAATGAAGTGTCTACTTTTTTTAATGTACCAAATTCTCAGATCGATGTTTAATTGTTACATTCCATGCTGACAGAGAGAAAATCTCCTCAAATAGTATTAAGATCTAGTATATGCCTAACAATTGAATGACAAAAGATTACTGACACCCTTGTTAAGCTAGTAATGAACTCTATTGGGTCAAACTGTTCTAGTTTTTAGATGCATTTTGTTGAGATATACAAAGAGAAAAATGAAAGCTAAATACGTACGTCAAAATATGTAAGGAACTGCAGCATTTGATCTCACATCTTTGCCTTTCTACAAAAGGACCAAACTACATTCTTTAGGGGATTATGTCAACTGAATAGCACATATATAAATACCTCCTGATTTTTAAAACATTTATAAAATAAAAGCAAGCAATATATTTTTTCACCATAATGATTGAAATCTGTTTTTCTTCCTTTATTAACAGTTAGTTACAAAATAGCTATATTGCTAATGCCTTGTTATTATCCAAGCACATTGAGAGAGCAAATCAATTTTTAAACCCAAATTATAGTTTGAATGTGATTCAGACTCTGCCCCTTTTAGCAAAAGACTGCACAAAGAGGTGAAACCTACAGTAACAATTGAATCCATGAAACAGGTATATTTAATTTGTGCAACCTGTCATTTATGACCTGCAAATGGATGAATAAACTTTACAGTAGGTAGGGGCAGTACATTATTTTGATCTTATTTTGTAATACTCCTCTATTTTAAAGCAGAGTTTTCAAATATTCTCGTAATTACAACTAAACACAAGTCGTAAGACAAAATGCTAGTATTATCTATCAAAGCATGATGCTCTTATAAAGCTTTGATGCGTTGTTTTCCGCATGAAGAACAGTGCCTCCCCGCACTTTCTGTAGATAATGTAGTTTATCTTGATGTAATTTCAGTGAAATTGTGTATATGGTATTAATAGTTGGTATTTTAATTTAATTTAATTTTACTTCAACTCTGCTGGAATAGTAATGTATGAAAATAGTTGTTTGAAATGTTTGAAAATAGATTGGATTAAGTTGGCTGGCTTTGGCTGCTATATTGGTATTCCATTTCCAGATGTTTAACAGCAAAATTTCCATAATCTGCTACCCATGGCTATATGGTGGTATAAGCAGTATAATTGTGTTTAAATAATTATTATAACCCTTGTGTTCCAGCCAGGTCATTGTAAATATGTTAGTACTTGTTTTTATATATCTAAACAAGCAACATGCATGTTTAGTGTATGTATGTATACCAATCCCTGGCACTTAGTTAATGTGAATGACTGTCTGATGTCGCACTGTGATTGCAATAGCACTGCTACTTTAATGGATAAATATGAGCACAGTATTATATTGAGTTGATTATGTATTTTTATGTATACATAATAGATTGGAGAAATAAAGATAGATGTTAATAAATTGTTGCAACCATCAACATGTTGATCCTGTGTAAAAAAAATAATCTTTTATTTTGAATGCTATGTTTACCTTTTTGAAACTGCAGCCTCAGCTTTACTTCTCAACCAGGATATTGTGGTGATCTAACCCAGGGGTGTCAAACTGGATTTTGAGAGCAGGATCAGCATTGTAGTTCTCCACGGGCTGTGGGGGAGGTAGCGGGCAAACAGGACAGACGCCTCCTGCAGCACCCTACCGGCCAAAACCGGGGGAGGGGGAGGCTGCGCATGGCCCCCACTCACTCCCTGAGGCCCATTTTCAGCCATCAGAGTGCTGCAGGAGGCTGTGGAGACTGAAAACAGGCCTTATGAGCCCCTCCACAGCCCTTTTTGGGCTGGCAGAGCACTGGTTGGTCCTTCAATATTTCCAGGCTGGCCCTGTAGGCCAGATCTAACCACCCTGCAGGCTGGATCCAGCCCATGGGCCTTGAGTTTCACACTCCTGATCTAACTCTTCAAGATTCCTCAAGTGTTCATTTTTCATTTCTCTGCTGACCACAGTAACAAATCCAAATTCAAGGCAGTGTGAGAAAAGACAGACTTCATTTTGAAGTGTATTCTTTTACTTGTTCATATTCCAGTGTTAATAGACCATGCAAAAATAAATGATTGAGATAAAAATATGGTATAAAATATGCTTTCTTAAGATTGTTATTTGAGGGAAAAAAGGTGTTGTTATATAAAGTTCAAATCGGGCAAAGACAGGAGATTCAGGAAAAGCAGAAAAAGGTCTCCAAATTTCATTTATGAAAATTTGGTATGAGCCAAGCTGGACAAACACGTAACTGATCTCATATTAATTATAAATCCCAACACAAAGCTACTGCAGTGCAGTTGCAGGCAAGATTCATTTCATGCTTTACATATTATAATTCATAAATTTAAATATAATCCATGATAACCCTGAATCAAATTTAGTTACCGGCGGTCTTAAATTCTCTAGAGCAAAAGCTTAAGATGTGTGGACTTCAATTCCTAGAATTCCTGATAATTCCTGGTCATCCTGGCTAAGAGATTATTGGAGTTGAAGGCCACATATCTTAAAGACACTAAGACTGGCAAGCAAGGCTAAAGAACCAGATTATAACTAGTCCTCTTTTTTAACAGAACAAGGAACAGTTTTCCAGTTGTAAACTGAATCTAGTTATTGCTCGAACAGTTATATTATTTTGCTTCTGTAGGCCTTGAATATATGGATACCATATAATTATGCATAGAAAGGGGAGTTTCTATGCATAATTTTAAGCTTTGCAGATATATTCAGCTAAGGGGAATTATTGTGGCTATGATCTCTTGAGATCATGGATCATGTGCACATCACCTCTTAGACAGCATTGTTGGTGGGTCACCCTACATACAAAAGAAAGCACAAACTTGGCTTTGACTGTAATTAAAAATATTCATCTGAAAAATGAAATGGTGTATTGTATAATATCTATGCCATTTTGTGTAAAATCTAATACATGGAAATGCTAAATCTTTCTATTAACCTTGATTACCTTATTTACTACAGTAGCAATGACTTGTTTACTAAGCACTTTTCATAGTTCTGATCTCCTATATCTATACCTTTAGCAATTATTTTCTTTTCCTGTGTGAACTGATTTCTGTAACTTGTACATAAAACAAAACTGGACATTCTTTATATACTGGAAATAATCAGTAAAACCAGTATTTCACTAAATGTTGGATTTTGTATGTACATATCATCAATAAATGTGAATTCATAATTTTCATGGATAGAATCAATGTGAGTATATCTATTTACTTGCAAGCTCTATAGAGAGTATCTGATTGAAGGATGTATGAAGAATTACAGTCCAATAACAAATGTTTTTATATGTATGCTAATTTACCAATGATTGACATATCAAACCAACAGAGCTACTTTCACATTTGTTACATTTGCAGCTTCTCCAGATTTCTGTTCATCCATGCACTTCTATAAACAGTGAAACTTCTTTCTGATAAAATAATTTGAGAATTATTACCAAAATGTTTTGTGTGTGTGTGTGTGTGTGTGTGTGTTTAATGCAGAAAAGCTGCCATGAAAGTAAAAATGTACCCCCGTCCTGTTGTCTGCTAGACCAACATTGGCCATAACATCTAAAAGTGGGGAAATAGTTACACTTGAAGAAAATGGTTCATGGTAGCAATTGCTTAATCAGTCTTGGTCATTTTGTAAAACTACATTAGTACACTAAGTAATTAGCTCTTAAATAATGACTTTCAAACAAAAAAGGGGCAGGAGTATTTATGTTTATTTTATGTATTTTATGTCCTTTTTATGTTGTGGCAAACTGATCCAGATATAATGTAACCACTGCAGCATAAGGAATATCACTTCCAGTGATCCTAATATTATGGATCCGTTGGTGTATCCCAAAATTAGTTGTGGCATCTGGTCATCTGTGATCCTACTAAGATACCCATACCCTTCTTGCAACTACTGCTAAACCAGGTATAGGTAGTCTTCGACTTAAGACAATTGAGTCCAAAATTTCTGTTGCTAAGTGAAAAAGTGAATTTTTCACCATTTTAAACCTTTCTTGCCACCGTTGTTAAGTGAATCACTGCAGTGGTTAAGTTAGTAAGATATTTATTAAGTGAATCTGGGTTCTCCACTGACTAGTTGGAAGGTCCTAAAAGGTAATCACATGTTTCCGGGACATTGCAACCATCATAAATATGAACCAGTTGCCAGGCATTCAATTTTTTTTGTGATATTGTAACTTTGAACAGTCACTAAATGAAGTGACTTGGAAATTAAGGTCTATTTCCTACCAAATGCAGACCCTTACATTTTTAATTATTGAATAACATTATCTTGAATAGGGTCAGTGTTCAAGCCTATTGAAATCCTTTTGAAGCTTGAGCCTGTCATCTGGGGTATTAGTAAGTCTTCCAACTTTGTGTCATCTGCAAATTTTATGAGGTTCCTTTTAGCCCCTCATCAAAGTCATCTAGAGCAGTGACCGCCAACCTTTTGGGCACCAGAGACCAGTTCCATGGAGGCTTTTCAATGGACCGGAGGGGGCATGGTTTCGCATGTTGCCTGCATCCTGCGGAGGGGGCTTCACTTGTTTGCGTCGATTGGTTTCTGGCATGCCACGGACCAGTGCTGGTCCCCGGACCAGTGGCTGGGGATCCCTGATCTGGAGAACTGGGCCCTAGGCATAACCCCGAGGTACCCTTTACATGCTTCCTTCCATGTGAACATAGACCCATTAAGCACCATGTGTTGTTCATCCAGCTGCAAATCCATTTTGTAGGGGGATGATCCATTTCACATTGGTCCAGTTTATCAAAATTATGGTCAGGTTTTTCAAATCCCTTTCTGAAATATAAAATGAAGTTCTAATGTTATCTAGCCAGATAATTTACAAGAGAAGCTGGTTCAAATACTAAAAACCCACAGAAGAATATGTTGCTAGGAATCAGAAGTAGCATTTCTTATTAAAAGGAAAATTTAGTTTGCCATGTAAACTGTGTAAAAGTAGGGTTTTAAGTTTTATTCAACATCTTTGGCAAAGAAGTATATGCCATCAATTATTATATTGTAATTTAAATGGAATGTATGGTAGCTGACAATAAATTGTTTCCTTAACTTAAGAACATATGGGCTGACAGTTCTACTCCATGCATTCTTTCAGACTGAAAAACAATCCAATAAAAGTTCAAATAATCGTTTTTTTATATCTGATCAGGTAATTTATCAGTGGATTCCAAAATAAGGTAGTTAGTCTATACTTTCTATAACTTGTTACTAAAAAGCATAACATGACTGAAAACAGTCAGTAATGCACACATAACACAAATATTCTCCAAAATTTTCTCCAATCTTCCATATCATATTTTTGAAAAATTGGGAAGCAAGTACAGTACATTCTACTAAAGGCACTTGTTCTGTGTATGATTCCGGCTGGATTTCAGCCACTGACATGTTTTCAAGAGAATAGAATTTCTGAAATTATTTATTTCAAATATGTTTCATGTGTTCTTCCATTGTAAGTCATGACTGCATAGAAAAGATTTCACATAAACAAACTCTGCTAGAACGGGAACTGTGTAGGAAAAGAGGTTCCCTGTTTTATTCTTAAGAACCCTTTAACTCTCTAATTCACATTAGATTAGACCTATTGATGCAGATTCAAATAGGACATGGCTATTTCAAGGAAAGAGAAAAACTGAGAGATAGTGGAACAAGGAGGAAGAATGTGTCTTGGTTTGGTCCCATCCAAATAGTCTAGGGTTAGTTCACAGCCCATACGATAATGAATGGGATCCCGAATAAATGGAATACAACACAACAGAAGCACAGCAGGCTGACAAAGAAGGTGAACACTGAAATTTAAAGATAACATCACCACATTATTTAGATTATAGAGAATAAAATTTTATTTCCTATAAATCAAGTTTGGGTTTGTTTTTTGTTTTTGGCCTTTCCACCCCTTTTAAGTGAGTGTGTTTTTAACATGGTGGAGATCTGTGGAATGTGTAAAAACATGCTTTTCATATTCAACTATTACAACATGTAATTCCAAAATATTAAAACATTAATGAGATTTAATTTTGTAACTGACCAATAAAAATTCAACTCCAAAATCTATGTGTCAAACCTCAAGACAGCCTATTATTGTGAATTCCCTGGGAATACATTTTTTTATAATGCCTTGGCTACAGATTCTGGAAAGTTTAAAAATTCTGTAGGTCAGGCAAAATAAATTTTGGTGTTTTGCTTTACCAAATAGATTGCAATTGGGGAACAAATGCTAGCAACAAGATGATGGTCACTAATTAAAACTGGGCAAAATGATGCAATGTTGGGCAAAACCAAAAATGACATTTTATTTTTGTAGCTGAGCATTGCAAAAGAAAAAAAAACCCAAGAAAATGTATGCTTAATTATGCTTTAAAGAGATCAGTAGCTCATTGCATTTCTGAGTTCTAGTCCCAGTTCAGTATGATGCTTTTTGTTTTCCCCAACTCTGAATCAATTTGATTGGCCAGCCTTCCTACATGCCACTCTTCAAGGGCACATCTTGTTGGTTCTGTGTTTCATCAATTGCCTGGAATTCATCATGTGGGCCTTTTTGGTCTTCTGGCTTCTCTTTGTGTACCAAATGCACCATTTCCTGAGATTTGCTGGCTTCTCCATTTAACCCATCTTTCTTTTTCTCATCTATGCCTCCTTTACCATTGTTAATCACAAGCTTCTTCTTCTGCCCACATCTATCAGAAAAAGGAAAGATAAAGTCAAAATATTTAAAGACAACATGTTATATACTCCTTTCACTTTGTCTGGAGCAGCAGACTATATTAAAACATTAATTCCTTGCTTATTTCTTAGGTAAGAACTTTAATTATGGCAGATTAATCTTTCAGATTTTTCTGGTTCTGATTCAATCACATAATTAGAACAAAGCGTAACCTATCAAATAGCCTTCTAACAAATTTCTTATTTTGAATGGGACATATCTTTGGATTCTTCAGAAGGTGGTAAAAGGCAGATAAAGATGTTTCCTGGAAGAACAGCTACAGTAGTTCTTTTGCTTAGTATGGTAGTTTCTTTGATTCAGTTGAGCCAATAATCATAAGACTGGATGGCCTAAGGGTAAGGCTATGTCTATGGGTCTTGTGTTGCACATGGATTGAAGTAATTGATCAAGAAGGAAGGAAGGAAGCCCACAGCTAGGAATCAATGCCTACATTTACATTAGAAACAATTCAAATGCACTATGTCATATACAGTATATCAGAGAAGTGAGTACACCCCCTCACATTTTGTAAATATTTAAGTATATCTTTTCATATGACAACACTGAAGAAATGACACTTGGCTACAATGTAAAGTAGTGAGTAAATAGCTTGTATAACTGTAAATGTGCTGTCCCCTCAAAATAACACAACACACAGCCAAAAGTGAGTACACCCCTAAGTGATAATGTCCAAAGTAGCCGTTTTCCCTTTCTGGTGTCATGTGACTCGTTAGTGTTACAAGGTCTCAGGTGTGAAGGGGGAGCAGGTGAGTTAAATTTGGTGCTATCTCTCTCACTCTCTCATACTGGTTACTGGAAATTCAACATGGCACCTCATGGCAATGAACTCTCTGAGGATCTGAAAAAACAAATTGTTGCTCTACATAAAGATGGCATAAGCTATAAGAAGTTTGCCAAGACCCTGAAACTGAGCTACAGCATGGTGGCCAAGACCATACAGCAGTTTAATAGGACAGTTTCACTCAGAACAGGCTTCACCATGGTCAACCAAAGAAGTTGGGAGCCCGTGCTCAATGTCATATCCGGAGGTTGGCTTTGGAAAATAGATGTATGAATGCTGTCAGCGTTGCTGCAGAGGTTGAAGGGGTGGGGGTCAGCCTGTCAATGCTCAGACCATATGGCACACACTGAATCAAATTGGTCTGCACAGCTGTCATCCCAGAAGGAAGCCTCTTCTAAAGATGATGCACAAGAAAGCCTGCAAATGGTTTGCTGCAGACAAGCAGACTTAGCATATGGATTTCTGGAACCATGTCCTGTGGTCTGATGAGACCAAGATAAACTTATTTGGTTCAGATGATGTCAAGCGTGTGTGGTGGCAACCAAGTGTGTCTTGCCTACAGTCAAGCATGGTGGTGGAAATGTCATAGTCTGGGGCTGCATGAGTGCTGCCGGTATTGAAGGAACCATGAATGCCAACATGTACTTTGACATACTGAAGCAGAGCACGATCCCCTCCCTTCGGAGATTGGGCTGCAGGGCAAAATTCTAACATGATAATGACCCCAAACACACCTCCAAAATGACCACTGCCTTGCGTGCCCGGGATAGGGGAGTTTCCTCTATCCTGGTCCTTCTTGACCTCTCAGCGGCTTTCGATACCATCGAAGATGGTATCCTTCTGGGGCGGCTTCGGGGGTTGGGAGTGGGGGGCACCATGTTGCGGTGGTTCTCCTCCTGTCTCTCGGGCTGTACCCAGTCGAACCCGAGAGCCCTGCCTTGCGGGGTTCCTCAGGGCTTGGTTCTCTCCCCTCTCCTATTTAATATATATATGAAACCGCTGGGTGAGATCATCCGATGACATGGGGTAGGGTATCATCAGTACGCTGATGATATCCAGTTATACATCTCTGTCCCTGATCGAATTAGCGATGCCGCTGAGGTGATGTCCCAGTGTCTGGAGGATGTAAGGGTCTGGATGGGGACCAATAGGCTCAGACTCAATCCTGACAAGACCAAGTGGCTATGGGTACTGCCCCCCCCCCGGTACAGTTGATGAACCATCTCTTATGCTGGGGGGAGATAAATTGCTTCCCTCAGATCAGGTGCGCAATTTGGGGGTACTCCTGGACCCGCAGCTTCAATTGGACTACCATCTTTCAGCTGTGGCCAGGGGTACCTGTGCGCAGGTTCGCCTGCTGCACCAACTCCTCCCCTTCCTGTACCAGGAGGCTCTTCTTACAGTTACTCATGCCCCTGTCACCTCTCGCTTGGACTATTGTAATGCACTCTACATGGGGCTGCCCTTGAAGAGCACTCGGAGACTTCAATTGGTGCAGAATGCAGCCACATCAGTGGTTGTGGGTGCACCTCGGTGCTCCCATATAATACCCAATGTCCGTGAGCTGCATTGGTTGCCACTGGTCTTCCGGGTGCAATTCAAGGTGCTAGTAACAACTTTTAAAGCCCTACATGGCTTAGTAGTGGAGTACCTTCAAGAACGCCTCCTAGCACTGAGTTAGGTCCCACAGAGAGGGCCTACTATGGGTCCCGTCAGCTAGACAATGCCAGCTGGTGGGCACTTGTGCTAAGGCCTTCTCTGTGGGAGCGCCAACCCTCTGGAACCAGGTCCCAGTAGAAATTAGGACCATCTCCACCTTGTTGGCCTTCCGCAAGGCTACGAAGACATGGCTTTGTCGGAAGGCCTGGAATTGACATGCCCCCCCCACACACACACACTTCCTAAGATCGTTGAATGTGTGAATGGATGGATGGTTGTGTTTGATTTTAAAATATAATATACTGTTTTAATTGTTGTTAACCACCTCGAGTTCTCCTTGACCGGGGAAATGAGGCGGGGTATAAATCGAATAAACTAAACTAAACTAAACTAAACTAAACTAAACTAAACTAAACTAAACTTCCATAATTTTCTAGCCAGCTATGCTGACTTGGGAATTCTGGGAGTTGAAGTCTTCGTGTGTTAAAAGTTGGAAACGTTTGAGAAAATTGGATTAGATTGATCAATTTGTGGTTATGTACCAATGTTTAGGCCAACCTGTATTTGTGGTAAAATGTCTCTATACAAGATATTGGAGAGACAGTGGTGTCATTCTAATATTACTTCAGATGCTGTAGCAATTGTTTTTTTTTAAGCCCTTGGAGGATGGCTGGGTCAAGGATAAACAGAGAGACAGGGGGAGGGGGTAAACATTCCTATAGAGATTTCCTAAAACAGATGTCTTTTTTAGCTCTTTGTGTATGCTAAGTCAGATACATGAAATTGGCTTTGAAACTCTGTCGTATTTCATGCTGCAAACATGTTGGGATATATTTATTAGAGCTAGCAAGATACGTTACCATGATATTTGCAACTCAGAAACTCTCATTGCATATAATTTTAGAATTGTTTCCAGCACTAGCTTAATTTTTTTTTTATTTACATAGACCATCAAAAGTTATGAGAGGCAGTTCTGTGTAATGATTGAAGATACCAAGCAAGAAACAAGAAATGACAAGTTCTTAGGCATGAAGCCAACTGGGTGACTTTGAGCCAGACAATCTCCCTCAGCATTAGGAAGAAAGCAATGGCAAACTACTTCTGAAAATGCAGCCAAGATTTTCCAAGAGTCAAAACTAACTCAAAGCTATCAAAATAGATATGATATGATATTCTTTTAATATTTTAAATTCTACATTTATGCATATACATTTAATTGATAATTTATATTTAAGCCATTTGATTATATTTGAACACTACTTTGCCTTCTGAATTTTTAATTCAGTCAATTGTGTTCATCATCCTAATGAAACTACAGTGAATACATTTTTCAGATAAATATTAGATTACCTTGTTACATATCAGATTCGTCAGTTGAGATGATCAAGTATTCTACATGCATTAAGAACTGAGGAATGCCAGCAGGAGATTGGATTTTTTAATTATAGAAATGGTCTTGTTTTCCCTGAAGTAATGTTTGATATTGTGCTCATTATTACTGATTTTCTCTTGTTTTTATAAGGTGTTGCTTTGGCAATCACAGCAATTTATACTTTGTATAAATGTGGTAGTTACTCATGGGTGATCACTTTGGGAAATGAGGTGCACACTATTCTCTTTTGGGGCAAGCACTCTTAATGCAAATGAAATACATGAGTAAGAAATAGCAAGCAAAAAAAAAGTATAATGTAAAAAGAAAGAAAAAAACAATATGTAGGTAAATTTAATTTATACAAATAACAATGACTACATCTCCTTTGTATTTTGCTTGCCTAAATGCACTATTTCATTAACTGCATTTTGTTCTTTAAACCTCTCACCTATTCTCTTTTTAAGGACTTCATCACCTCCATCCAACCATGACTTCCTCTTCATCCACTCACTCTTCTTTCATTATTTGTTTTGCAATTCAAATGTTATTCCTTCTCTATATGGCTTAACTATTTCAATGTATTTGTTTTGTATTGATTACCCACTCTAAAATTCAGTTCAAGTTCATTCATCATGCATACATTCTTGAACTTATCTCTTCTTATTTTACCACACACACTTCCATTCCCACTCAGGTTTATACTTCATCTAACATGCCTAACTCTCAATTTCATATATCAAATGGGACAAAAGCATGCTTTATATATAGTCATTTTCATTAAGTTAAAAGTCACTCTTTGCAACACATGATTTAATGCCTAATACCTTTTTGTCAATAGTTGCATGTTTTAAAACTTCTCCATATATTTTTAATAAACATTCCACCTATGTAGTACAGATTAATTCACTTCCTCTATTTTTTGCTCTTTATTTATAACTTGCCTACATTTACTCAGTTTTTCCTGTCATACATAATAGCTTGGGTTTTGATATACGGTATTCAGATTCAGAGCTACATTCCTTGTTGCCTCATACAGTCTATGTAACATTTACTATAAATTTATTTGTGTATTAACTTAATGCAATATATATGGTTAATGTTAACCCATAGTAATTCTGGGCAGCTTTAGTTTTATGCTTGATTGTAAACTATTCAGAGATGTTTGGCTTTTGGGTAGTATAAAAAAGTTATCAAATAAATAATTAAATATCCGTGAACCATCAGGGTTTGGTTAAGAAACTATAGTTAAAAGACCTAGTTAAAAGACCTAACATAATATACCAACCCTGCCTGCATTTGGTAAATTAAGGGTAGATGAAAAACTGTATGTAAGTGAGAAACAAAATACATGGACTTTTGGCCAAGTTTTTAAGAATTAAATTGCTACTGTTCATGGACAACCTTGGTTGTGTTTGCCATGAAGACAGCAATCAGTGAACGAGGCGGTAATGGGGAAGACAGTTTCTGTAAGCCAAATGTTTAGCTAAATGTTTGACATACTTTCTCTTTCAACAGTTGCATTAATTAATTTTTCATTTCTTAAAATTAATTCTTGCTGCATTAAATTGATGTTTCTTCAATACTATGAAGATATCAGTATTACATAGCTTCTTTTTAGCTGCTATTGCTAAGACAGCATTTGGTCTACAGCAATTGCAACTTTTTCACCGTTTCCTTGCCATAAACCATGAAGATAGCTGCCATTTGAGATTACTTCTTATAGAGATTGCTTCTTACTCATTTTTTTTAAAAAGTTTTATTTGGTTTACATAAATAAAAAACATCTTCATATATTGAACATCATGTTGCATGAGATTTTACATCAATTTTTCTTAATGATCACTAGTAATTTTCTCTTTATAGTTATACCATTCTATATTTCTAGGCTCAAAAATGCAATAT
>JANHGC010008109.1:129922-143812 GCA_027560395.1 Boaedon fuliginosus
TGTTGCCGCCTCGAGTTCCCCTTCAGGGTGAAGAGAGGCGGGGTATAAATCTAATAAATAAATAAATAAATAAATAACTCATAACAGACAGTAGACACAACCAATCCAACCTATTATCCTATATGCTGAAATGTCTAGGCAAATTCTTAATAAAAAGTGTTGACTTTATATGCAAAGACATTGAAGTGCACCTTTCGCCATTCACTATTCACCTAATTGTAAATAGAAATTCAGAATAGGAACAGATGGCAGTTATACTATTTGGGTAAGTTTTTGTGTAAGTAGGTATTATTTGAAAACAGAATTGGGAAATTGTTAAGTTAACCATTTTCAAAATTATTTATTCAGCTATCATTAAAGATTCTGGGCCTGGCATCTTGAACTGTCTTCCAACAATTCGAAATATACACGTATTTGCATAGAAGCTGCTTGGCAGTATTGGAAGGCAGTCTTTCTGTCTGTCTCTCCTTCAGACACAAGGTTCCTCTGCCCATGTGGAAAACACTTTGTAGAAAAAAAAGACTCTCCGCATGTCAAAATGAGTAATTAAAAAAAATCACTTTTGATACTTAACATGTCTGACACTGCATACCACACCCTTTTTTTTTTCAGAGTATCAACAGTAGCAAACAAATGGAAAAACAAAACTGGATATGGAAAATCAGTAGGAAGGGCTTCTTTCTCCACCCGTGCTGCAATTCACCCAAATTAAAAGCAAATGCTATTTCCAAAACAGAACCAGGCAATCCACTGTTAATCATTTCCTTTCTTGGGAATTTTTCATTACTAAGCCATGCAGTGACACCAGAACTATAAACATTTTATTATGTTCTGCTCCAAATTAGAGTTGATGTTAGAGAAAAGTATTGTGACCAATATTAAAGGTAAGCTTCCATCATAAACTTTGCATGACCAAACAATTATTTCAGATATATTTGTATTTCTATTTTTCAATGTTAAGTTTTAAACCCATTTGCTGTTTATGTTGTATTAAACTACATTACAGAAATCCTAGGCAAAGTTGAATGAAAGCAATCAATATAAGATCTTGCATATTGTTTTGTTGGGGGTAGGGTAGCCCAGTCAGATACATTCATCTTAAATGTTTATGCAATAGACATTATCAAATATACTTGTGACTGCAGTTCAGCAGTTTGAACCTCACTGGCTCAAGGTTGACTCAACCTTCCATTCTTCCGAGGTCAGTAAAATGAGGATCCAGATTGTTGGGGGCAATATACTGACTCTGTAAACTGCTTAGAGAGGGTTGTAAAGTACTGTGACGTGGTATATAAGTCTAAGTGCTATTGCTATTGAACACGATTCAGCCAATATTAAGCATGTTTAAAGTCCACTGGGTTTCAGTTGCTGAAATTTAAACATGAACTAACTTTTCCTAATCAATGACATCTTAAAGAACTTCTCTTTGGTTGCATAGCACCACAATATTATTTAGAATTAATCATCTTAACAAACAAAACAGAACAAAATATAAGCTGACAATGGTAAAGCTTTCGACCAAAAAATAGAAGTTCCATTGTGTTGTGTGGGTTGAAGTAAGCACTGCAACATGCTTAAACTTATGAAACACAACCAAATCTTATTTGCTTTTATATGTTTTGGAAAAGCGTTCCTTTGTGAATAAAAATTAACACCTAATATATCCATTGGGGGTGGGGGGGAAAGCTGTATAATTAATTGGAATATCCATGCGATAAAGAAAATATTTTAAGACACTGCTTTGCTTGTTCTCCTTTTTCCTTTTCTCTGATCTTTTCATTTCTTTTGTTCTACTCCATTTAATTGACTTCCAAACATTCCTTTCATACAGAGGGTGGGGTCATCAAAAGCAGAAGCAGGGAATTCACAGCCAACTGCTACTGATGGTGCAGCCAACTCATCACTACAAGAAAGCTTGATTGTGGTTTGACAATCAGGGAAGACAAGCTGTCAGATTTGGCATTCTGTTCTTTGCAACTGGGATTCTATCTGCAAATCAACTGAAAAAACACAGGTTGTTTGCCAAGTTTTTACATCCTGGAGGATGTTTGCTTGAAATTTATAGTGGAATCTCATAAGAAAGGTCATACGGTTTCAAATGAAATACTACAGAAGGTGATTTACACTCAGTAAAGATTTTTTTTTTAATTTTCTATAGAGCAAGACATTGGTTAAGGAAATTTAAAAGACTATTCATATTCGTAACAAAAAGCATTTCTGAATCAGAAAAAGACTAAACCTGCATATAGGTGGTTATTTACAATTATTATTCCATATGTTGTGTGTAAAAATCACATAGAGTAGCCACAACCACTTTTGCCTCCTAGTAAGCGTTTTCCAACAGCCATGATGGTGAACCTATGGCATGCGTGCCACAGATGGCACACTCTGTGGTTCCTGAGCCATCATCCTAGCTCAGTTCTGCTGTGCATGCATGCACGCCTCCCGCCAGCCAGCTGGTCTTTGGGTCCCACCCCGCGTGCACTAGAGGTGGGGTGCATGCGGGGTGGGACACATATGCGGGGGACACGCGTACATGTGCAAAGGATAGGGGCATGCATGGGAGACACATGCACATGCATGGGATGCATGCATGGAGGACGCATGTGCATTGCATTTTGAGGATGTATGCGTGTGCATACTTTGGTGCGAAAAGGTTAGCCATCACTGTCGTAGAGTGTGTACATATTGTAAGCAAATGAATACAGGTAACCTTGACTTACAAGTACCATTGAGAATGGGACTGCTGTCGTAAGTCAATGCTGCTGTAAAGCAAGATGCCACGTGACCATGATTTACAGCAGCTATTTCAGCACTTCTCATTGCAATTGTCAACTGAGAATCACAGGACATTCAGCGGGGAATGGGACAACTTGACACACCCAAGTCACTGCGATAAACTCACTGCGGGTAACTTGGCGTAGGACCACTTGCCATGGCCAACTCACCGCAAGACAACTCATTGTAGGACAATTTAACCATTATATTTAATTATTTAAAATAAATAAAAATTATCTTAATTTTTTCCATTCACATTTCATTCTGCCCCTCCTTTTGCATCCTTTCTTTCATGATTTTATTCCATTATTTCTTTGATATTAGTGTAACTCTTATCCTGCAGTGAGTAGTCCTGTGGCAAGATGGCCATGGCGAGTTGACCGTGGCAAGTTGGCCATGGCGAACTGTCATAGACCCCATTCAGCAAGTAACCACCCAAACCCAAGCCATTCTGGGTTTAGTCTCTCCCAGTCTCAAAGCCTATGTAAGGTAAAGAGCTGTCTCCATCTGCCTACGTCCCCCTCCATCCATTTGGGCCTCCATCACCATGCATTGACCAGGAAGGAGAGGTAGGATATAAATCTAATACAATAAATAAATAAACAAACAAACGAATTGTGGGGCAGTAAGCAGTCCCAGAGTCTTGGTATGCCAAAAGTGGCATTGCCTAAGAATTGCAATGAAAGAATCCAGTGGACCTGAGCAAATTTAATATGATTTTTCCATCCCTGCCCTTCCTGTCTTCATCATTTCTCTTCCCAGTTGACTGTTGAATATTTTTCCAGGATAAAATAAAGCAAGGGAATCTCCCATGTACTTTGTCTCATGGCCCAATAGAAGAACACCTGTCCCTAAAAGGCTGCACTTGAGTGCAGATTAGACTCCTATGTTTCCTGAGCCAGCCTCCAGCATTTTCCCACTAGACAAAACTGCTTCCAGCCTTCCCCATTTGTTGGTATTCTTATCTGTATTGTCCTACTAGGCTGGGGAATCACATGCACTAAGCATTTCACTGGAGAAGCTGAACCACTGTTTTTATGGTACTTTCACCAAAGCATATTTGCCTTGCAGAACTGGAACTCTGTGTGGGAGGAGTTGAAGCATCCCTTCAGTCATACAGTTAAGTGTGGATGGGCTGCCAAAAGCCTGAATTTTGCTCATATGACCCAAGATACGTTGCAATGGCTTAACTTCAGGCCCAGGTTGCAAGTCACTTTGTTCAGCACTGCTTTAGCTTCTAATGGTCACTAAACAAATGATTTTAAGTCAAAAACTATCTATATGCCTTGTGAAATATACAACGCACCTTTTCTGTTGTTGCACAGAAGTTCTATTACAGCAGAGGATGCAAGTAGTTATGGAAATTTTGCAGGCTGTAATACATTATCTTTCTACGGTAAGAGCCAGTGACTAAACAATCATAGTACCTTGAACTTTCCTACCGGTAATTGCCTTTTAAAATGTGAACTTAGCACTACACTGCTAAAACCTCTCCCAATAATGGTTGTTAGGAAAACAAAAATATGTGAAATTTAAAAAAAAATGCTTTCTGGGATCCATTGTAAAGACATGATAGTATTCTTTGATCTATGGTTTATTAGTACCTTATGCTCAAATAAACAATTCAGATTCAGATAAACAAAGGGAAAATGACTTTCTTGAGTTTAACCCAACTTCTGAAAATGAATTGCTGTATCTAGTTAGTTGGAAATAATAACGAATCTCTAGAACTTCTAAATCAGAGTTTGCCAAGCTTTCAGGCTTCGCAGAAGGGCGGAGGGGGAAAGGTCCCGCACGAGCGTTGGGCACAGGCCGCACACGCTAACCCACTATTTCTACAGCCCAGTTCCAAACTGTTCTAGGCCTGGTAGTAGGCTGCGGCCCAAGGGGTTGGAGACTCCTGTTATAGATGCTCTCTCATTCTCAATTTGGTTAGCTACTGCTACTTGGTTTGGTGATTAACTGGATAAAGAGTTTTCTAAATGCCAAAAGTTCTGCTTGATACTGGAACAGGAAGATATCCTGGTTTGATTGTCATAAGTAGTAGTCCAGGTAACACTGGTGAAGAGTGTCTTTTATGAGCTTAGGCTAAAAAGCCAGTTGTGATCCGACCTGAGAAGGCACTTTACTCTAAGTTGTTTCACCACTGGTTAAATTCAGATAAGGCTAGGATTGCTAAATACATACAGTTGCCCTTGACTTATGACCATAATTGAGCCCAACATTTATGTTGCTAGGCAAGAAAGTTAGGTGAATTTTGCCCCATTTTATGATCTTTCTTGCCACCGTTGTTAAGTGAATCACTGTAGTTAACTTAGTAACATGGTTGTTAAATGAATCTGGCTTCCCCATTGACTTTGCTTGTCAGAAGGTCACAAAAGGTAATCACATAACCCTGGGATACTGCAACCATCATAAATACATGCCAGTTTCCATGCATCTGAAGGTTGATTATGTGGCCATGGACATGCTGCAATCGTGTGAAAAATAAGTCATTTTCAGTGCCATTGTAACTTCAAACAGTTACTAAACAAATGGTTGTAAATTTAAGACTACCTACAGAATGATTTTAAAGCTGTTTAAAAACTTCTTTTATTACAGAGAGGGTGATAGTGTGAAGTAGACAAGCCTTCCAAATGACGTAATTTCTCACCATTTGCTTTTCTTTCTATATTTAGATAAGATATTGCTTTGGATATTACAGGTAGTCCTCTCGATGACTCTCAAGACAAGGCAGATGAAGGGAAAAATACTCAAGTATTGGGAGAAAGACCTGTGTGTCACCCGACCACTCTCTCAAGCTAGACTTCAGACACAGTGGCTGAAGGAAACTGTTCATCATCAGTGTTATGCCAGTCCAAGCAGTTGGATGTCGGTGGAGCCATTGGTCTTGTAGAGATACCTGGGACAGGTGTTTTCCCAGTTATTTGGGAATGGTTAGACTCTGTTAGTCTTCAGGAAATGGACAGGATCCTAAGAATGTGAGCTCAGCCACATGTGTTTTAGATCTGCATTCCCCCTAGCCATGGGTGGGCTTCAAAAAATTTAGCAACCGGTTCTCTACCCAGTGGCTGGGTGGGTGTGACCATGGTGGGCATGGCCTACTTGGCCTCATGTACCACAGGCAACGGAGTATTTTCGCCCTCCCCAGGCTCCGGAGGTTTTCCTCCAGCCTATGGGAGGGCAAAAACAGCCTCCCTGGGCTCCGGAGGCCCTCCAGAGGCTAGAAACTGGCCCATTTCCAGCCTTCCAGAGCCATGTTCCCCCTCCCCAGATTCCGGAGACTTTCCTAGAGCCTCCAGGAGGCCTGTTTCCTCCCTCCCCAGGCTCCGGGGGCTCTCTGTAGGCCGGAAATAGCTCCGTTTCTGGCCTTCTGGAGCCTCGGGGAGGTCCTTTTTTTGCCCTCCCTAAGCTTCCACACATCCCCTGCGATCCAAAACGGCCCATGTGGACACTCCCGGGAGGGGCTGGTTGGGTGGGGCCAGCCAATCTGAACGCGTGCAAACTGGTAGCAGCCCACCCCTGCCTAGCTTATAAAAGGTTCATGAGAGATTATGTTTGCCCTCTTCTTGAGAAACCATTCCCACTCTGACAGACAGTTTACATCTTATCTCCAATCTTCCCTTTCTTGGAAAGGTGGTTGTGCTACAGCTCCAGAGGATCCTGAAAAAAACGGATTATCTGGATTCCTTTCAGTTGGGATTCAGGTCTGGATATGAAATGGAAATGGCATTGATTTTGATGATCTCTGATGGAAAGGACATTGGGGGGGGAGGTCGTTGTTCATCCTTGCTCTACTTGACTTCTCAATGGTCTTCTATACCATTGATCATAGTATCCTGGAACAGCCTTGGGAACTAAAGTTGGGAGGCACAGTGTTGTACTGGTTTGTCTCCCTTTTTTCAAGGCCATTTCCAGTCATTGTTGATTGAGAACAAGAGGTCTGACCCTAAGCCTCTGCTCTGTGGGATCCCTCAGGGATTGGTGAAAATCTTAATGCAATCTATCATTTTTTCAGGCTCATGAAAAAGCCTAAAAATAGGTTCTTCTTTTAAAGCATGTAGAACTGTATTATTATGTTTTAAATGAATGCTTAAAATTCTTCTCTGCTTCTCAACGTTTTCTCTCTTTTGAAACAGATGAAATGATCTAAAGAGCAGATGTAATTTGTACTTGTTTAGATATTAAATGCCTTGTTGCACGCTATTTTAATTTCATATCTGCACCTTTGGTTTTTAAAGGTATTTAGACTATCTGTATAGCTGAAAATTACCACATATAAAAAGTTCCATGAGAAATATAGCAACCTTTGCCCCACCTCAAGACAAAAAATCCGAGACAAGAAATATTACAGAATGATGCTTAAGAAATTCTATCTCAGAATGGAAAATCATTCAAATATATGTGTATTTATAAACTGTGAAAACTATGTTTAATTCTGCTATTACATTCTTTGCATAACCTGTAACTTTGAAAATGTTTGTCTTCTACTGGATTCTGGATATAGTAGTGTATAATCAAAATGTCAAAAAATGAATCCACTGGAAATAAATTGGCCTTAGTAAAAACAATATCCTTACATATTTCAGAATTATAATTCATCCATCTAAACCAGGGGTGTCAAACTCGCATTATCACTTGTCAACATATGACGTATCATGACTTTCCCCCCCTTCGCTAAACCGGAGTAGGCATGGCTAGCGCATGACACATCCGGTCCATGGGCTGCAAGTTTGACACCCATGCTCTAAACTATACCCTCCTTTATTTGTTTTTCTGTTTACCCCGATACTTGGTATTTAAAATATTTCACATAGCTGAGCTATCCTGACAATATATTGTTTTCCAACCTAAAGGAACTACTTTTCTTGCTACATTCTTTATTGAACTAGAACTCATTAAAGAAAAAGACAAATGTTAATGAGTAAGAGATCTGAAATCTTCAAATTTGTTCACTTTATCATATTTTGATATGATTTATGAAATATATGGTTCACTTTATCATATTTTGATATGATTTATGAAATATATTCAGAAACAGGGAGAAAAAAACCAAATACTACAATTTAAGCGTATATTATGTTAGAACTGATTCAAAAGATAAACTGATTAAATGTTTGAATCTGAGGTTTGTAATTATCTTATAGAATGGAACATATCCTAAGTTTCCTTTTCATTTAAATCAGTATTCAAATGGCTCTAACCTTGAAATATCCTTTGCAATTGTTCAGAATGCCTATTGGATCTCTATTCCTTGATAATGGGAACATTAACCCTTCTCATTTATTCACTATATTTGGACTCATAATCCTAATATTTTAAATTTCTAAAATATCTCTCAAGTATTTTTCTTCTGCTATTATCCAACTCTGGAACTGCTGACTTGAAAGCTATATCTGATCTGGATTTCTATTCTTGTGTATGCTACGTATTTTACTGATAAAGTGTGGTAGTTTTATTCTGCTACTCTCTCTTTTCCATTTTTTCTTTTTCAAATATATTGCGTATTACACTTTTTTTGTTTATGAACATTCATAAATAACCAAGCTCATACATTACATTGCTCTCTGAGGATCTTTACTTTCTTCATTCACTACCCATTCATTCACTACCCTCTTCATTCCTATTTCTTGACTCTGCTTCAGAAACATTTATCACATTCCCCCCCTTCCTTTTCTGAACCCACAGTTAACTCCTGTAACAGTCTCACACTTCGCCTTTGGACCTGAGTTGTAATAAATTTCTGAGGATTCTGAGAAAGTAGGCCAAAACCAAAATAATATTCAACTGAAATAAAATGAAAAACATTGCATTTCAGTATACTTACACACTTATTTTTTAAAAATAAAAGCATGTTTCAAGAATACTAAACTTACTGAAGAAAACCAACCAGCAAGGTGTGGGGGCTGGATAACAAGTTCTAACGGAAACACTTGAAAAAGCCAGTTAATTTAGCCTGCTGGATTATAGCTTGAACACGTGAGGGCTTGTAAAATGGTGCCATGAAGGCAGCTCTGCAAACTGCATACATTCAGCCATAAAGTCTGAAGAAGAGTTGTGCTCACATCTGCTTGTAGGGGTTTTGAAGCCTGCTTTAAAACACTTGGAGGTCAAATCTGTTTCAAGGCTTAATGCATCCAGATGAATGCCAGAAGAAGAATTGTATTTGCATGACTAAAAACGTGACATGCAAAAGATGCAACAGAATTGTTCTATTGTTCCTAAAACAGAGCTCAAAAAACTAGGTAGAAATTGCAGGAATAAACTCTGGTTAAACGTTACAAAAAAATTCCATGGAAATTAACAAATTCTACTTTGCTGGAGGCATTTAAGCAAACTATCCTCAGACCTCTGTTGAAGATGCTGAAGGGCTTCCTCATTACCTATTGGTTACTGAACCCAAATTGGACTAAATGTTCTCACTTCTTCTGCCTCTGTCAGGACCTCTGATTTCATCTGATTTCAACTTTACCTATCATAGAAATATAACTATAATGTATACAAGTCCTACATTAAGTTAAGTAGCTCTGCATCTTGAGTAAAGCCTTAAATAAATTAAGCAGCTCTGCATATTGAGGTAAAACTTCAGAAAGTCAAGTTGATTGGGGAGGCTGACCCCTTTGCTGATCAATATTTTCCTTTCTAAGATACTAGAGGGTATTGAGGTTTTAGTTCTCTCAGTTATGGTCAAGTTTCCATGGGACAAGGCATAAAAATAAGATCAAAATACAAATAGTATGTTAAAGCTGTCCAAAAACATATAAAAAATGCAGAAAAACAACCAGAGAACAAAAAACTGACTATGTATGAAGGAGAAATAAAAGTAAATCTTTTGGTATAAAATGATAGGAGATATGATTGATAGGAATTGCTTTGGAGAAAATGCTTTGTAAGTGCACTACTACCACCAGAAAGTCTCTTTGCCTTTAGCTATCTATCACTCTCAGAATAAGAGCTTGGTAGTGTGTGTGTGTGTGTGTGTGTGTGTGTGTGTGTGTGTGTGTGTGTGTGAGAGAGAGAGAGAGAGAGAGAGAGAGAGAGAGTATATACAGTCCCTTAGATACCCTGTCCCCAGGTGTGAAAGACCTTAAGTTATAAGCTAACGAAGCTTATACAAAGTGGATCAATTGCACATAAAAATATAAAGGGAAATGTAAAATTAAGTTTTGTTTAGTTCTGTCTCAAAAACATCAAGCGTTTCAGGAAATAGAAGACATAACCTCATACAAAAATAAAGTGAAAAAAGAGAAGCTAAGAAACATGTTATGCCCATACCCAACCAACATGACTACATTCACGGAAGTTGAAGCACCTTCAACTTAAATAGCTTATCAGAAAAGATTTTAAATGAGGAAGTATTGGAGATTCACCATCCTACATGCATCTGAATTCACCACATGAATGAAACACATTATGTTCCAACAAACACCGAGAATGGAGAACTGAAAGATATCTGTGTGGCTGTATTTTACTAGATTGACGTTCTGAAATTTGTACAATACAGTATTACCTACATCATATAGCTATTATCCTCTAGGACAGGACAACAACTTTGCTATCACTGGCATCTTGAAATATTTCTAAAATTCTGATTTGATGATATACATGTATATAATTTTTTTACATTATGATTGTCACATCATAATCCACTCATTTTAGGATAACTCATGTAAACATAGGGTTGGTAATTCTATAACAGCCTCCTATAGCATAGAATCTACATTAAATTTAAACAAAGTAATGTGCCCAAGGCTGCTTAGTAAAGCTTTCTGGGTAAGCAGGATTTCATAGTGAAGTTTTATTGGCCCGTAACAACAATATCAGGATTAAATTTTTATAAACCATCAGTGTGCCTATCAGGGAAGCAATATAAATGCTAGAAAAACGTCATCTATCCTCTGGAAAATCCTTTAAGTTACTTCCCAGTAGGCTGAAAGTGGCTTGGGAGAGGCATGCCTGGCATTTGTTATACAAGAATTTCTGGTACTACTTTGGCGTCTGAATATAAAGTTCTGTAGGGTTTTGAAACTTACAGAACTATTCACTAGTCAATGAACATGTGCATCACAAATCATGATACTATACTTACTATACTTTATTCAGCTTTACTTCCCAGTGAAGGGATTCTATTCCCTATTTCTATTGCCTAGCCCTAGACTATTGCCATCTCAGAACATACGGAAGGAATAATCCATAGTTGCACAGCCATTTCTGCCCACAAAACTGGCCTGAAATATACAGCACTGCCTGCCATCATAAAACATTATATAAAGTTTCTTAAGATGTACATGAAATCTCTTTTTTCTCCCTTAACCTTAACAAGGAATGGAGTATACATGGAGGATGTGGGCTGCCCTTCCATCTTTCTTACAAAAGGTTGCACTAATACTAATAGCAAGCTGTCTTTATGAATCAAATATTTGGCAGTTCATAAAGGTATTAGTTGAGAGTGGATAGTAAACTGGAAATATTGTCATTTACTTGTGCATATGCATATGTTACATGTATTGTAAAACAATATCTCACACAGATAAGGATCACCTTCCACTGCCTTAAAAAGACATACTCAACATCTTGAATTTATTTTAATTAAACTCCTAGAGAGTTTAATTAAATTTATAACAATCATTAGATAAATATTTGTGAATGCTTTCCTCGATATTTATCTTGATGATTCCAAAATTTATTGAGAAATGTGCAGTTTGACACACCCATTTACAAATCCGTCAAGCAACTATTCCCTAATTCATTTCTTTATGTTCAAATAATACAAAGGTACTGAGGAGGCCACTTTGTGAAAAGTGTTTTGTCAGCCCAAGGAACAGATATGGGGTGCTGAGTAAAGGGAGAAGAAATAAGGGTGAAAGGATAATAGATTCCCTTCAAAACAGCTCAGGGCAATTACTATTAACAATGAGTCTCTGTTAAAGGCACAGTTATTTCACTGCAACTATTTATGGCTCTGTATCACATCAAACTTTAAGAGCATTTTGACATTTGGGGCATGTGATTTTTAAAAAAACACATAAACCACTTTCATTCACAAACAAGCATTTCATTTTATTATTCACGGAACGACTAGAAAGGACGGGGGGGGGGAGTAGACAGAGTAGGGTGAAGTTGAAAAAAACTACTCTTTTCCTGCCAACGGGGCTTAAAAATCTGCTTCCAGATCGCAGCAGCCTCATCTGAAAGCAAACGAACACTCTTCAGTTTTCATTACGTTGGAGGTACAATGCTTTCTACATCTCCTATGTGAACAATTAGCTTCCCATCACTGTAGAGATCCAAGCCAGGAAGATTTGCGCTCGCTCTCTCCCTCTCTTTCTCTCTCCCTCTCTCATCTGTTTTACAGAACGAAGGGAGGGGATATGAATCCCTAAGTGCCTTAGCCACTGCTGGATGTGCACCAGATGCGCAAAACTTCTGCCAAACTTTACCGATTAACGTTTCTTCCATTCACGGCTAACTTTTCAGAGGTCTCTGTACGCGCGCCCAAAGCGGGGGGGGGGAACGCACATGGACAAACGAACAGTAAAACGCCACTGGGATTAAACAGTGTTAACGACTCGAGGCATTGGTAAGGAGAAGTCCTCTTCTCCTAATAAACCTTTTACCTCTAACCCAGCTCAGATCCTGATAGATTTCCCTTTCACCCGCCACTTACCCATTCGGGCTGCGCAAAACTGCAGCAACACGTAAAATCCAACGGCTGCACACAACCAGAACTTGGCCATTGCTCCCGCTTCCAGATCTTGTACCCAAGGACGAAGGAGTTTCCGCTCGCAGCTCACACAAATCTGCCCAGAAAGCCGGCGTCTTAAGTTTTGCTACCACTTCTATTCCAATTTGAAGCGCGCCTGAAGTAATGAGTGACCTAAACAGGGAGGGGAAGCAGCATCTGAAGTCACACCCCTGTTAGAACACAAGTGACACGGCATTAAAAAGGGGGGGAAAAGAGGAGGAGGAGGAGATAAAAGGCTACTACTTATGAGTAAGCACAATTGCCGCTAATATTTCATGCAGGCTCCAAACGGCTTGACTCAACGCTGCGCGCTCTCCCTGAGGCAGCTGGGCTGGAAAGCACCTCGTGGCTGGGGGCGGAGTGGAAAGAGTTGCTCGGCGCGGCACGCGGCCCTCCCGAAAAACGAGCGCAAGCGGCTGGCCTGCAACTGTTGAGTTTTAGCAAGGCTTCCTAATCCCGCCTTTCCTCCCTCTTTTTGTGTATTCATTGGAAAGGCAGAGAGTTTAAGCAAGGAATGTCCCCCCCCCCCTTGCGGGGTTCTCCCAGTTCTTTTTTTTCTCACCAGACCTTATAAACCGATTAAATTTAAATTGCTTTTTTTAAACTGCAACTTCCGCTGAGAGGTGCTTGCACTTTTCATAAAGGACTTTGGGGTTTGTTTTTGGTTTGGTTTGGGTTTTTTTCAGAGATTTCTTGGTGTAATCCTAGATTAATAAATGTGGCATTTATGCGTGTGCCATTATGGACTTAAACATTACACCGAAAGTGCAAAGAAAAGAAACCTTGGCCCTGTGTTTTCTGCCGTGTTTTGCCCTCAGAATTTACCGCCCCCAAACTCATTTCAGAACAGACTGTTAAGGGGGAAGAAAGCAGAAAACTGACAAACACGGTTGAATTCCTTCTTTCTGTAACCACAAGTGTTGCTCTTCTCCCCCTCTTCTTCTCTTCCCCCCTCTTCACTTCTTTACTATTGTTATCTGGTATCCCTAAATTACACACTTCATTCCCTAACCGCATCCTTTCTGAACCTGCACCTTGAAATAGTATTTGTCCAGTGTTTTTCTAAATACGGTATTTAAATGTCCGTTTAAAATAGTCCCTTCAATCCAGAGCCACCTTCTAGCTTTCCCATTCTGCATCTTTCCCAGGTGTCCAGTTACATTCACTCAACGTGAAGGAAAATATTTGTTTGATTTAGGTATATAGTCCGTATTTCCAAAGGGTTATAATAATTTTGAATAGCACTACAAGTCTAAGCTCATGTTCATTTCAAGAACAAGGACAGCTCAATTAAAGATTAAAACTGATTGCAACCACATTTTAAATAACAAGACTCTGAAATTTGAAAACAACAAGAACAATTCTAC
>JANHGC010008109.1:211974-226043 GCA_027560395.1 Boaedon fuliginosus
CTACACGGTGTTTCTGTCTCCGGAGAGGAGGGAGAGGATCTTAACTCTCACATCATCAGCGCTGCTGTCGCTAAACAGGGGGAACGATGTCTTAGCACTATCCAGCCTTCTGGGCATGTACTGTTCGTGTCACGGCATCATCCCGTGGGCCCGCTACCGTTCCAAGCCCCTTCAGAACCAGCTGATTCCCTTTCAGCAGCACATAGTCCTCCACAGGCACAAGATCATCGTCCTGAGCAAGGAAACCAGGGAGGACCTGGACTGGTGGGCGCTGCCAACAACCCTGCAGAGCGGGTCCCCGATCTCCATACGGGAACGAGTCACCATCCACACGGACGCGTGCCTGACCGGTTGGGGAGCCCACACGTCAGGAGCAGCAGTCCAAGGCCTGTGGAACGAGGCGGAGAGGAACCGCAGCATAAATTACCTCGAGCTGAAGACAGTCTTGTTGGCCCTAAAACGGCTACAAGGGTCGGTGGTAAGAAAAGATGTCATCGTGTTCACCGACAACATATGCGCCAAAGCTCACATAAACAGACAGGGGGGCACGCGGTCCCCACAGCTTCAACGGCTGGCACGACAGAACTTCCTATGGGCGGAAACGCACCTGGGGTCCCTGGTGGCGGAGTACGTGCCGGGGCTCCAAAACTCGACGGCAGACTGGCTGAGCCGCGAACAGGTGGACGGGGCCGAGTGGAGACTGCACCCGGAAGAGTTCCACAGCCTGAACCAGCGCCTGGGCCCCATAGAACTAGACCTGTTTGCGTGCCACTTGAACTGCCAGTTGCCACGCTTCTTCAGCAGGGGCCCTTGCCCCGGGTCGGAGGGGGTGGACGCCCTCCACAGGGAGTGGCCGAAAGGCCTGCTGTATGCCTTTCCCCCCACCAAGCTAATTCCAAGGGTGGTGGGGAAGCTAAGGGAAGAAAGGGCGGAGTTGGTGTTAATCGCCCCCTTTTGGCCCCGAAGGCCTTGGTTCTCGGAACTGAGGGAGCTCTCTCTCTTTCCCCCGCTGGATCTACCACCCCGCCCGGACCTCCTGAGCCAGGGCCCAGTTCTCCATCCACATCTGTCGTTCCTCCATCTCTCAGCCTGGAGGTTGAGCGGGAACATCTGACGGCCCTGGGCTACCCCACGCCGGTCATAGGCACCTTACTGGCCTGCAGAAGGCCTTCAACCAATAGGCTGTATAACAGCACCTGGTCAGCCTTAGTAAAGTGGTGCAAGACTAACAGGGTTTTCCCTACTAAGCTGTCAGTCCCTCAACTTCTGGGTTTCTTGCAACAGGGATTGGATAAGGGCCTCAGCACCTCCACTCTTAGGAGGCAGGTTTTTGCCATTGCGGCCGTACTGGGCCATGATAGGGGCACAAAATTGTCCCATCACCCCCATGTCAAGCAATTCCTGCGAGGGGTGTCCCTTCTGAACACCCCCCCCGGTGGTAAGGGCGCCCTCTTGGGATCTGGGTCTTGTGTTACAGGCGCTGTCAAAGCCGCCCTTTGAGCCTCTGGCTTCCTGTCCTATCAAGGAGTTGACCCTCAAGGTGGCATTCTTGATTGCAGTGGTGTCCGCTCGCCGGGTCTCCGAACTGGCAGCTCTCTCGATGGCCCCCCACTGCGTCACTAAACACTCAGATAGGGTAGTTATCCGTTTGGACCCTTTGTTTATACCAAAAGTTAACTCTCCCTTTCACAGGGAGGCTGAGGTCGTCCTGCCTTCCTTCTACCGTAAGCCTTCCACGAACCAGGAGAAGGAATGGCATAACCTAGATGTTAGACGAGCCTTTCTCTTTTATGTTGACCGAACGGCGGAGTTTAGGCATTCAGAAGCGCTTTTCCTGCTGTTCCAGAGAAATAAAAAGGGCTGTAAGGCCTCCCCTTCCACCATCGCTAAGTGGATCCGACAGACCATAGTTTCATCTTACACTGCTCTGGGCCTAGTTCCACCTAAAGGGATCTTGGCTCATTCAACCAGGGGGGCGGCGGCCTCGGCTGCATTTCGAGCATGCCACTCCATCGAGATGGTTTGCAGGGCAGCTACATGGAGCTCCCCCAACACATTCATACGGCATTACAAGGTGGACAAATTTGCCTCCCGGGGGTTAGAATTTGGACGGAGCGTTCTCCAATCAGTCTCCTCCTCTCAGGGGTCAGCCCTCCCATAGACCAGCTGGGGTAGTGACGCCCAAACCTGACGTCACCGAACCCATCACTGGATCCTCTGGAGAATGGAATGTTGGTCACTCACCGTGAACGTCCATTCTTGGGGGATCCATGATGGGTTCGGTGCCCCGCCCTTCTGACCCGGAGGAGGGCAGATTGGGGTGGGGTTTGTTTTCTCTATCACGGTTTCTGTATATTATGTATAGTGTTTGGTCAAAATTGGTGGAGTTTCCGGATTTAAATAAAAGTGGTTGTATTTTCGAATATTTACTGCTTGTTCATGTCTGAGATTTGGGGGCTCCACCCCTTTGCTTTTAAGACTTGCCTGACAGGGGCGGAGCCCAAACCTGATGTCACCGAACCCATCACTGGATCCTCTGGAGAATGAATGAAAGCAAGTGAATCACCAATTTTTTTTTTATTGTTTTGGTCCCCCAAAACTAATGTGCGTCTTATACTCCGGTGTCTTATACTCCGAAAAATACGGTACTTTACTCTTAGAATAGACCATTTGCTTACACTTAAATGGTCTACTCTTACCAAAGCATATTATGCCTATGTTAGAAGTGTACATTAATTAGCAATATTGGCATAACATGTATTTAGTCACAGAATATTAAAAGGAATATTCATATCTATATTCAGAAAATTAATCTTAGTAAGCTTAAATATAGTGGTAATAAGCTTGTTATTATGCTAATCTCTCATAATATAGAATGTCTAGATAACAGTAAAATAAAATGGATGGCAGAGATAACAAATAGGGAGAGAGGTTTAGATGGTTTTTAAATGGTGGACAGGTTTAGAGATGATTGAGGCAACTAATGGTCTCTAATATCCATGTACTATCATGCACTAGATCAATGCCTCCTGAATCATAAATGAGTTATTGATAGGGTACTGTGCCACAACAGTATACAGAAGTTATTGCCTTCGATTCAAGATTTGTAAATCAAACTTGTTCTCTATCTTAAAGCCAGTAAAAAAGACATAATCAAAGGAACAGCAGATGTTTCCTTAGAAACCATATAATTTAATTTTTGGTCTAAAAGAGGCCTGGGTATTTCAAGACACACCTTTGCAGAAGCAGCAATTTCCTGAATTCCCTTGGATGCAGCATCTTTTATGATAGGTGTAATGAAACCCTGGTCTGTTGCCGTAACTATAGAAATGTCTATCGATTGCAGCTGCTGGGGGCCTTCTCCATTCCAAGTCACGTTCACATCTGGCATTTGCTGGAAGAAACAGAAACACAGTGATGCACAGATGTTAAAAAATAGAAGGGAAACCAATTATGAAGTTTTAAAAATCCTTTTAGAATTGTGGTGATAGAAGCAATAACATATGGGAAATGATTTGCCTTAAGCAAGATCAAGTTAATAATAGCAAGAAAAAGGCCAAATTACTCTAAAAATAGACTTATCTTATTAGTGTATATCAATTTTGTCACAAAAGATGAATGTAAATTATGGTCATGGGAAATTACAGCTGCAGGCAACCACACAATAGATGGGCTTATTTTGGGTTATAGTATTAAAAGAATTCAAACTTGTTGGAGGGCGACTCTCATTTTGTTCCTTGCTAGTAAAGAACTGTGACATTCTGCCCAAAAACATAACAGAAGGTTTATAGAATTTCGGTCCCCATTTAAATCAGTAGAAAAGAGCTAAATATTTTAAAAAATTAAAAAGGAATTGGGAGGGGAGTCACGTAACCATACTGAAAGAGAACCAATTAGATTTCTTTAATTTGAAACCTTAATTTCAGAAGTCAACTCTTAACATTTTAAAATTCAGTTTGGGTTTTTTCAAAGTTTTCCCCTTTAATATTCTGAGCTTTCACTAGAATAGCGAAATAGACAGCTAATTTTAAAAACTGCAGATCTAACTCTTCAATTCAATTTGTAATATTCTCCTAATAAGCGTTAGCCCACACTGATTCAATGAGAGCCACACAGGCCTTAATCACACCCATGTATGCACTGACAAACTGTCACTGCCAATTTCTTTTCGATTGCAATTTTCACACCACATAATTTATGCTGCATACAAGTCTCCCACAATATTCAGAATTGATTTTCACAGTCTATTATTAGCTGTGGATAAAGCCACAACTATTTGAAAAGTCCTCCAACATTTGAAGTTGAAACATTATCTCTTATCTTATGATTATATCTTGCATCTTAGCAGTTATAAATATTTTCTCATCTATATATATAAAACTGACCTGGCTTTGTTTATGACTTTGTATGTGCCCGATAGGCTCCTACACGGAGCAAATTTTGCAGAGACGAACTTTGGCCTCTTGCGATCAGCATTGGGGGTGTCATACATCCCATGGGGGTGGTCTGTGCCCCTGAAATTGGGTCTAGAAGTGACGATCCCACCATTGAACACCAAATCGCTACTGCACATACACCACTCCTGATGCATGCCCACTACGGCTACCGGGACAAGATTGGAATAGCTGGGGGCAAGCAGGGATGGAGGAGGCAGCAGCAGAGGCAGCAGCACCATGTGGGACCAAGCAGGGACGAAGGAGACTGTGCAGGGACAAAGTTGTAATGGCTGGGAGCAAGCAGGGATGGAAGAGGCAGCGGCAGAGGCACTGGGACTACGTGGGACTCAGCGGGAACAAAGGGAGGGAGTGCTGGGCCCGGCGGGAGCTTTGCAACAACTACACCCGGGAGAAGCCAGGTAAACAGCTAGTATCTACATAAATTCAAATTCATAGAATTCAACACAATGGTACATTACTGAAAGATCCTTATGGACTAAGGAATTCTAAAATATATTATAAAAATCAATGTCTATGATGGGTTAGAAAAAATGGGAATTAGTGGAAAGTCAGTATTAAGTTTTCTTTATTATAATTATGGAAACAAATCCTTTTACTTAAGGGTTTTGCCTATTTTCTCCATAAAGGCCAAATAAACACATTGCATCTTGAACTGAACTTAGATATAAGTGAATATAAACATGTGTGTGTGTGTGTGTGTGTGTGTGTTTTACTAGATTTTCATGGTTGTAGGTATGAAAGTCTTTGTGTAATCGGATCTTTTCCTGTGTAGGCTTGAGAGTATCAAAGCAACTTTTCGACAAGGTCACACTCATCATCTTCAGGCAAATTCAAGCTGGTGGCTTTAGCTTCTTACTCTTACATATATATATATGTAAGTCTTTGGTTATTCAGGTTTTCTCCTGAGTAAAATTGGAAGTATCTTGGCAATTTTACGCGGGAGAAAACCCGAACAATCAAAGACTTGTATACAAACACTCGCGAAAACCTCAGAAAACATGTGTGTGTGTGTGTGTGTGTGTGTGTGTGTTTGTAGATTTGTTTCATAGATTTCGTAGATATATATATATTCTCCATCACGTCTAACCCAATCATGCCAGCACCATCACTACCTAGGAGATAAGCAAATTTCCATTACAGGAAAAAAAAAAAATCTTTGTTCTTCTAACCTAAAGCTGAAGGTACCCCAGGCCTCACCTGAGCACGGGGTCCAGCCGGGTCCTGGCAAGTGGCAAAGATCCATTTTGGGGGGTTGCTCCTCTTTGCCAGCTGCCTGACCAGCTCCAAGCCAAGTCCCCGATTGGAACCGGTCACCAGAACGCTGCGCGGATTCAGTTGCTCCATCTCTCTCGACAGCCCACGCTAAGAAATTGCCTTGTGCGTTTCCTTAAATATTGTCACACCTGAGTTTATTGCCAATCCTTCCACTCACGTTTGCAAACAATATGCCCATAAAAAAATTAGGAAGGAGGGATTTGGCAAACACTCCCAGGGTTTTTGCTGAATCTTGCAGTAGTTTTTTTTTTTCCTTTTTCCTTTTTCCTTTTTTCCATTCTGTGCAGCTACTTCTCTTTCGTATTGTTCAGTGGGCATATTTTTATCTAAAGAATATCGTCTGTGTTTTCTGCCCTGAAGAAAAGCTCTTAAAGCAATCAAACCCCTGAAACCCAAGATGGTTTTGGCCTGACAGTCTGAACGTTCAATGCTTTGTGGATTAAAATAACATCTATTCTCAGAGCTGTTTCTTAATATTACCCCTCCTTTCCTATCTTGTTTTCATCAAGTTGGGATAGAAAGAAGTTCAGGAGCTGGGACCAAACAAATAATTCCATGCTAACTCCATCAAATGTCCCAGTTTCTCATCTCCTTTTTCTGCAGGAAGGGTTACAACCAGAAGAGAATTCATGAAGGATGGGACACGTATCAACCATTAACACCAAAATTTGCTTTGATTCTTAGGAGAAGAATTGGTATTGATGTCTGGCAAGTAGAAAACCAAGAATTTCGGGCTTGCCTCTGATTGAAGCATCATAAGAATCTCAAGAAACAAACAAGAATGAATGTAACTTTTTTTTGCAAAGTTTTATAAAGTTTGAAATTTTTTATTTTGTATTTATTCATTTATCACATTTCCATTATTTTTACACTGAAGAAGGATGATTAAAGTACATAAAAGATGTCCTAGAATGAAAGCATTGAAAAATGTTTTCATTACCAATCGTTCGATATATGGTTTACTTGTTGGCTTCCATGAAATGTTTATGCCTCGCGTGTCATTTGTAAGCATAATAATGTATCGGATTACAATAACATACAACATAATAAAGCAGGTTAGATATGAGGAATTAAAATTTGGCTGCTCTGCCTTGGGCTCCCCCCCCTTGAAATGAATTTCACAAGTGTCGAAATTACTTCCAAGTAACAATAATGTTGCAAGTTCTATCAAAATAATTGTTTGGTTTTGGCCATAATGTCAAGTTCAATACCCTTACGCTGAATTGAATAAACATTCCCTATTTGTTAGAGGTTACCACACACACTTTGGAAGAGCAAGTTCTCCAGAAAGGCCGTTAGGTTTCTCGTTGGCTTCTCTGGTATTTCAAAATAATGCAAGACAAGCCTTTTCTCTTCTTCGGCAGGAATGTGAACCAAGCCCTGGAAATTGGCAGAATTCCCATAACGTTATGTCTTCGGTCCTGCTCTAGAAGATGGTGGTCCTAGGAGACACCACACTTGATGTTCTCATAGTTATTAACATTTGATGGGCAGGCAGTCACCCTAAAGGAGTATTCTTCATCGGCCTCCGCATAGTGTCTTAGAGAACCCCAAAAAGGGATGTACAACAAGCACACATTTAAACCAAGAATGAATAAGGCTGGATGAAATTTCAAACCATATATTTAAAAGATCCTCTGCATCCAAATTGCATGTTTTCTTCAGCATGCCAAGTTCCTGTAGGCCCACCCAGAGTGATTCTTGCTTCACCTCTTCTAGAAGCTCAAAAGGTAGAAGATCAATTCAGCCACTTCTATGCGTTAAGAGCAGGTATAGAAACATAAAACTCAAACCAATTGTGTGTGTATCTTTAGAAGGGCATGCCTGGAATTGTGAGCATTATGTTCAGCTTACACCAAGAGTTTATGAAGTTGAAAGCTCAGTGGACAGCGATCTCTGTCTGATACTCTTTTTAATGCTCTGTGCAACTTTATAGAATGTGCATGAATATAAATGAATAGCAAATATCCCTGTCTGTGTAACTAGTCTCATGTTAATTAAAACCATGTTTGTTATCTAGATCTTCTCCTTCAGTGCATACAAAGTAGGAATGAATTCGTTGCAAGAAAGTTACATACCCAAAAATATATGATGTTGGGTCACTTTTGTTCTAAGCTAAAGTGATGTTTGCCGAAAGAAACAGAATTGATTAAATGCATTTGTCAATAAGAGTATTAGAGCATTCGGTAAAGCATTTCTCTACGAAAAAAAAAAAAGATTTAAGGAAGCAATCGCTTAGGCTACATTAAAAGTTTATTATATTGCATTGGAAATTGATACACAAATGGCTGTGTTTTTATATGCTTTTTTGAACATAGTGTTGGCTTCTTTGTTCAATAGAGCAGACCAGCATGGCGGTGTTGGATGGCATTTCCCAGGTTCGTCCCCAGCTGGGATGAGCCAACCATGATGGAAGCGAAGCCAACTGCCAGAAACAGGATTCTTTAATGTAGGAAGGATGTAGGATGGGCCATGAAGGTGGGTTTATTTGAGGCATTAGGGGTTTCAGATTTGCCTTGTTCCTCCCCCAAGTGCATGTTTTTAATTCTAGCTAATTCCGCCCAGCAATACCAGTAAGGGTATGTGGCTGGGGTTTATCCTGCATCTTAGTTCTTTCAATATTTTAAAATCAAAGGTACCGTCTTCCGGCCAAATTGGTCTCCCTGTCGTGTCTTTAATCCGAGCCCATTCCCTACATATCAGTTTTACTTTTTTCTTTTGCATTCCGGCAAGAACAGGCGCCGATCTCTCATCCCATGCCCTAAGCCAATTATTCAATGGGGATTCTAATCTGTCCCTCCAGCTTCGGTTACCCATGTCCCTCTCCGATGTGGGGCTCACTTCGACCTAGCCGGGCTCTAACTACTGCAGCGCTCGCTGCCTCCGCCAACCAGTTTTCTGGGTAACTCCGTCCGGGGGGGGGAGGACTTTGCCTCTGGAAAGTAAGGGCACCCCCTTCCCCGCCTTTCAGTTTACGGAACGCACAGTCCGGGAAGACTCTGCTTTCCCCTAGCAAAGTGTGGGCCCCTCCAGGAATGGCCTTCCTTAGATCAAAGACAGTCTAAACCAGGGATTTCTCTTTCACACAGTTTCCTTTCACTACCCACTCGGCTTCTCCATTTTTTTTTCTCAAAAGGTCTCACTCTCTGGTCCTCCCCACCTTGCTTTCCCAAGTCCTGCCTGTCACAGCTTGTTACGGCTAGCAGCAGGTCGGGGGCGGCTGAAGAGAACACAGAGTGGACGAGATCCAACTGTTTCCAGAGGAGAAAGACACACACACACACACAGAGAGAGAAACTTGCACACACTCTGGCACTCCTTAATAAGAAATTTAAAGAGACAGCACTTACCCTTTCTGACAGTTGGTGAGCACAAGACTCAGGGTCTCCCTTTACTACCCGTTAGCTCCCAGGCAGGGTCTGTGGGTTCTTACCCTTGGACAAAATGGTCTGGGTAGTGGTCCTCCAGGCCCTGTCTGGTGGTTGGGTTGGCTGGGGGTCCCTTCTTGGTTGCCAAAATTGTTGGACGGAATTTCCCAGGTTCGTCCCCAGCTGGGAAGAGCCAACGGTGATGAAAAAAATGGAAGCAAAGCCAACACCCAGAAACAGGATTCTTTAATGTAGGAAGGCAACAGTGACAAGAGTGACAACAGCTCAAGCGTTCCTGGCTAGCTAGCAAAAGGCTATAGGATGGCTCCTGATATTTATACGTTTCTCCTTGAAAAGTTTTTTGTACAGAATAAGAGATTTTTGTTGACATTGTGAATGGAGGTTTTGTGAATGAAGTGTTTCTGACTGGGGTATTTCTCTCTGGCTATGTGATTATCCTTTTGTGTTTTAATCCTGTTATGACCCTTTTGTTTCCCTTTATCATTTATAGGCTTGATTACTTCAGAGTCAAGGAGAGAATTTCAGTTACTGTAATTTCCTTCTTGCCCTGAAAGTATTTTCCTCGGGGCTTTTGCAATGGGTTCCTTTTGTTATTCTAGTGGAATTCCCCCTGATGGTGTGTTTCTATTTCTGGCTACATTGTTACTAATGGGTTTTGCTATAGGCCCAGGAATTAGGTTTTTTTCTGCTTATGTTAAAATTTAAATTCGAAGAGAAAGAAAAAAATCGAGCACTATCCCTGGCCAGTCGCCCAATTTATCCTTATGACTTTTACCCCTCCCACAGCATCAAAAATGGCTTTTTGCCTGCATCAAATTTGAACCTGTCATGAGGTTCCAGCCCCAACAGCTCACTCCAACCAATTCTCTGCCCTAAGACTTTCCTCTGGCATCTGCTCTCTTTCCAGAACGTTATTCCCAAGTGCAACGAACCCGGGAATTTCCCGTCAGTGTAGTTTAGATTCCAGAGGTCAGAGGGGTGGGGGTGGGGGTATTTATCTTCAGCTTTCAAGACAGAAGTGGATGCTTTTGCAGTCTTCTGCAGCGACAGCTAGAAGATCAGATCAGATCAAGCAGGGTCTGGGAGACCCTGAGTGAGCAAGGCTTTATGGCCACCAGACAGCGTAATTAAAGCAAGGGAGGATTGGAGCACATGCAGCAGAACAGGATACAGTGTGTGCACTGAAGATATAGAAAGCTGTGTTGCCTTTGAAGAGAACGTTCTTCTGCAGTACAATGGAGCAGATTCCTGGTTCTCTCACCAGGGAATAAGATTCCCTTCCCAGTTAACAAACGTGCCATGATCTTTCTCAGAGAGACGGCCAAGGGTGTTCAGAATAGCTCGCAAGCTCTGCTCCATTGTCAGTGGGGGTGTTCCCTGGGGGAAAAAAAATAGATAAAAGAGGTTCATGGTGGTAAAAATAACATCTAAAAGCCCAGGTAACATCAAGCGGCAGTGAATTCCTTAACAGCCATGATATCAAAACAGAAGATCAGTCCTGAATGAGATTCTGTCTGGATTCCATTCTCCAACTGTTTGTTTATTTATTTATTTATTTATTTATTTATTTATTTATTTATTTAAATTTATACCCCACTTCTCTTCCCCGATCAAGGGGAACTCGAAGGGGCTATTTATTTATGTTTTAAAATTTTAATTTTTTGTAAAAAGCAGTAGTGTGGGGGCGGAACGCTAAGGAGAATGGCAAACGGAAAACAAAGCCATCTGCATTTTCCATTAATTCTTTATAGCAACTGTGTAATAAAATCTTTGTCTAGAAGCAGATTTCGTTTTCAGGATGCAGCAAAATCCTCTTTGCATTGCTCCCGTGTTAGCTGAAATGATACCACAGATGGTTAGGGTTGTGCAGAATCGTTGATCTGGAAAATGCAATATTTGGAAGAATTCTGAAAGATTTCCTTTTGGGGGCCATGACATTACTGGGGTGGCTTGGTGGTTTCAGTAAATCATTTTTCCCAACTTCCAATAGTTCAAGGTGTTTCACGCACAGTGTTCCAATGAAACAGAGGCTTCCTTGCGATGTAGAAAGTTAGCAGAATGAAATATTTTGAAAAATATTTTAAAAAAAGGCAGAATATTATATTTCCCTGGACGACAAATGGAGAAATGGAAACGTGGAGTCGGATTGGAAAGATGATTTAATGGTGAAGCAGCACCAAGCAGTTCCCCTTTGGGTGAAGAGAGGCGGGGTATAAATCTAATAAATGAAATGAAATGAAATGAGAAACATGGGTCTTGGAAAGCAGCCCCCACCTGTCTTAATAGCCCTCAGCAGATGTCAACATTTAAGAGATAAAGAGCTAGCCAGCTCCATTCATAAGCAAACCATCTCTCACCCAAGATCCAACCAAGGTAGGATTAGCCCTCAGCCGTAATAGGAATTGCCCAAAGCCCCTTCATTGCGTCATCTCAGTTGCACCACCCCCAGCAAACTTTAACCAAACTTAGCTCAAACGTCTAGGATTTGCACACGGCCCCATGGGAGTCAGACAGCAGCCAATAGAATCCACGTTCTTGCACAAGAACAGGAAGTTCAAACGCAAAGCCCAAGAGAAGGTATAAATACCACCACCACCACCCTTTCTCAACTCCATGTGGTCGGCTGCACCAGAACCATGGGCTTGGTGGTTCTGCTTCACCATTAAACCATCTTTCCAATCCGACTCCACGTTCCCAGTGCCTTCCTCCCGGCTCGGAACTGAACCAGATGGATATTTCTTCCAAGAGTGGCCTGAAGTACCCCTGGACACCTTAGGGATGCTTCCCGTTCAGAGATCATTTCCCAAAACACATCCAACAGTCCCCAAGAGAAACATGGCATGGCGTGATCCAGCGGGAACCAAACGTTTCAGAAGGCTTCAGACGGTTCCACTCCTAACCCAGTTAATCTTGCCCTCACTTGTTTTATGATTGTTCCGTGAAGTTTGTTTTTCCCTCCCCTTTTTCACCTTTCACTTACCAGTTCGTTTCCCATGTCAGTCTGCACCCACCCAGGGTGCAATGTGATGCACAGAATCTCATCTTTGGCAAAGTGCAAGGACTGGCACCGAGTCAGCATGTTCAGAGCAGACTGAGCAGGAGACAAAGAAAGAGGGAAAGAAGTGAGAGGTTCACCTGAGCACTCAGGGATGCCAGCCCTTTCACAGGTAGCTTCCGTAGCTGAAAGTCTGGCTCGGGCATGAACACCGCCCCCCCCCCCCACACACACAAAGGCCTGCAGAAGATAAGAACATTAATGTATCAGGAAAGATATGCTATCATCTCCTTCCACTCGTTTCTCCCAGGTGTGACTCATTTCTTCCCCTCCCTCAATTCTGTTGGCAGTCGTCCCATATTGATGGACCGAAGGAGCAGAATGTCTTTTCAGGAACTCAGGTGAACCTACTAAGTAAGCATTCTCTGTCCATGTCTGATGAAAGGTATTACGCAGGGAAAGCTTAAGGTTCATCCTAAACTCTTATTTGATATACACCTGGAAGTATTTTCAGCACCCACCCCCCCAAAGGCCTGCTTATTGAGTTGACCATCTCGTCCTTGGCAAAAGGGAGAGACGGAGAAAGGAAGGAAGAAAGGAAGGAAGGACGGAAGGAAGGAAGGAAGGAAGGACGGAAGGAAGGAAGGAAGGAAGGAAGGAAGGAAGGAAGGAAGGAAGGAAGGATTTTTCGCACCTGTAAGCTATGACAATTTATAGAAAATTTCCAATATTTTGCTTTCATCTTGATAGCTTAAGAAAACATTCTTAAGCACATAAGATTTATATAGTGCTTACATAGTGCTTTACAACACTCTCTGAGAGGTGTACAGTGGAAGCATATTGCGCCAGCAATCTGTGTTCCCATTTTAATGTGTTTGATACAGTGCTATACAAATAATAAGTGTGCCTGACATTTATGTCAAGTTTAAGGCACTCGTTGCTCTATTTGTCACACCCTTTCCTCAATTCTTAAAGAAGGGAAAACATGCAACCCACAAGAATGTTTTATATCTTTTTATTTTCTGCTTTGGAATGTGGGAGTTCTTCATGTGGGCCATGAACTCCCCTTTCGGGACCTCTCTTTGCAAACAACCAATTGGATATTGCTTGTTTCTTGCAGAAAACACTCGGTTGAATTGGATCCAGTCTCTCCCCTCTCCCCCACCACGTACGCCGGCAGAAGGCAAAACTCTTAAGTTGCTAGTGTGAGTTTTCCTTCCTGGTGGCTTCGTACCCGATGGGGTATGAAAATTCAGGCATCAAATGACCACACCTGTACACAGAGTGGTGAAAGGGAAGCACTGCAGGCACATCATGTGGGCGTTGATGGAAGAGAGAAAGGAAACTGTGTTGAAATCCCTGAAGGAGAGGGCCCCCCTGTGCACGTCACAGGCAAAACTGAACCTACATGTCTGAGGACGTGGGCAATGAAGCTCTGAAGATGTGACGCAATGGGTCCAGCAGAAGATAACATGGCTGCCGTGGCAGGCTCACACAAGCCTGCCAAAGACCCTGAGCAACTACAGCAAGCCACGAGTTGCTTTCTCCCTGTCTTCTGCAGATTGATAAGAGGCTAAGAAACAGCTCTGTAAAAGGAGAAATTATTAGGCAGCTCCAAACTGCTGCAGGACTTACTGAAATGCCAGGGTGGAAGGGAAAGAAAAATGTAGGGCCAAGTAAAAGCTAAACAAACATTAAGCCCTGGTTTAAAAGAACAGGATCTCCAGTCCCTAAGGAAAGGGCTAGAGAACGAAATGGGCTACTATCCTGTAGCAAAGAAAGGAAAAATTAAGCAAGCGGTGTGTTCGATACGTAAAGTGTAAACCTTCCACATTGAGTATTACACATGAGATGGTACTGTAGGAAGTGAGCATGTACCCCTCCCCCTAGAAAAATGAAATATTTTGGGACAGTAGAAACTTGGACAGAAACTCAGCCCCCACCTTTGTGAAA
>JANHGC010008109.1:226143-236329 GCA_027560395.1 Boaedon fuliginosus
GCATTTTCTGCTTAACTGCCAGTGGTGCTGTGTTCTGATTGGATGGAGGTCTGGCTGTGTTTGGATTGGAATTCAAACCCTTACAGATGTACTTGCTTAACATATATTTTGCAATTTTTCTCCAAGGCAGGATTGTTTAAAGGTCCTTTGGATTTGGCTTGGAAACATTCACTGTTTCTGTTACAGCATCTTTAAGAAACATCGTTTCCTGGTCTGGAACACAATCCCAGAAAAATACAAGCTTAAAAAATCGTTAAGGTGTCAGGAACCAAGAGTGTATATTTTGCAGGACTGATTACTTACTTTCAGGGTCACTGCAGTTGCCTTGATAATAAAGTCATTTATAGATACTTTAACATCATCTGTGTGAAAGAGAAATGAATTATAAGGAATAATTTAATAGGAAAACTAGAATTCTAGACATGGAAAATCATATGGTTAAAGCATTACAATGATTTATCTTCACCGTAGCATTTTCACAGTACCACAAATTTGCCATAATACAAGTTTCCTTTGAGGTTGAGCCCCACGTTTTGTGGTTTCATGTACTTGGCTAATGCAGCCCTACAAGGTAGACTGGATCAGGAAGCAGACACCACAAAAGTATAAAATTACTTTTATCAGAATGACTATAGTAACAGTTTTTCAAATCTGAATTTATCTCCCCTCTTCCTTTTATTTTCATCTGCCGCCTAGAGTTCCTTTGATTGGGGAAATGAGGCGGGGTATAAATGTAAATAAATAAATAAATAAAATCTGAATTAGGGAGATGATTGCCTTATGCGTTTTTGTAAATCTGTACCTTTATATGGCCTTAAGCCATGCTTATTTGTTCATTTCTTTTTAATGATCTTCCCTCTAACAAGGCCAGCCTCTTTATATCTACACCTATGAACTATGCAGAAAGAGCCTGTCATTACCTGCTTCAATAGGTTTTTTTAACTTTCCACTTTACTTGATACATGGTATTTTCCCATGCAAGGACCAAGCAATCTATATGAGATTGTCCAAGCATACTGTTGAAAATTTCATTACAGAATTAAATCACATTCATGTCAATGTACATTTTTGTGGAATTGATAGATTATCTATTTCATTTCAAATAATGTTTCTTCAAGTCATGGTTAATAACATGTCAAGCCTCCAAGAATCAATCTTAACATCTATTTTCATGCAAGCAACCGTGACTTAAACTCACATTTGTTTTGAATATCATTACCATAGGATGAAATAAAAATGAAATAAAAATCTATATGCAAATATACATGCATGTGTGTGTGTTGTGTGAGTTTTAAAAAAATATAACAACCTGATACTTCTTTTTTTTTAACGTTTCTTGTATTTTAAATACTTTGTAAACCATCCAGAGCATGGCAGCATATAAATGAAATTAAATGAAATTAAACAAAACATAATGGAAACAAAGGATTCTACCAAAATAGAACATAAAATCCCTTTGAATGTTGTGTACTGAAACATAGCTGATGTGCAAACATAATTTTGTGAGCACAGATTGAAACATCATAATAATTACACTTTATTGAACAGAAATTAATAGAATATATTGTGCATAGTGTAGCTGTTATTTTTAGTAACATTAGGCTATGATTCATACTGTCATTCATATATTATTGTTATAATTCATAATTTTAAAAAGAGAAACAAAGCAAGCAAGTTATCAGTGGATGAAAAATGTGCATTATAACTTTTTATAATTTGTAACATTCATGTATCAATCTACCATTATTTCCAAATTTATTCTTAAGTCTGAAAAGAAGCTCCAAAAGAGGCACTATAAATCCTGTCAGGCATGAAGTGGAAGAATCATAACGATTGTTTTATATCTGTTCAGTCATAAGTAGGTGACATCTCAGTCTGTGATGCCCTTGGGGCTACTGCTATTTAAATGACATAAAGCCATCAACAAATCCTTAAAATCGGGTTAACGGTAACAGAGAGTAGAAAGGAACTTTACTACAAGCTGTGAAGTCTAAAAGATTTAACAATCGTAAAACCATTTCTTCTTGGTTAATAGTTAGCTTGATGATGCACACAGATTCTTGGTAGTTCTAAATTTTGAGACAGTAATACGTTTATTTTCTTTAGCTGAATAGAGATCAGTCCCTGATCCCTTTTTCTATATTACACAATCATTTTACAGCATGTGGTATTGTTTTATTGTTAACATATTTCTTCACTATAGCTACCATCTTAAAATGATGCTGCAACCACAAATATAGCTGGTTAGTATCAGAATGTACAAACGTCATCAATTCAGTATAATGGCTGGGTTCAAATAAATTAGTACTTTACAAGAAAAACTAGGTGAATGTTATTTCTGTTTTAAATACCAGAAATTGTCGATTGAACTAAAACTGTACATTTTGTTGGTTGGATTCTCTGGGCTTTCGGAGATCAATGCCAATATATTGATCACGGGTTTTTTGCAGATATTTGATCCCATGTCCCAACAAGCCTTCTTCAGCGCAAAATTCAGAAGAGGAAGTGCCTGGCTGTATTAGATCCCACAGAGTTGCCTCTCACGGGTCCCATCAGGTAAGCAATGCCATCTCTGTGGCTGCTCTGGCCCTCTGGAATCAGCTCCCCTGTCCCTATGACTGTCCCAAATCTGTTAGCCTTCCACCAGGCTTTGAAGATCTGGCTCTTCCAGCGGGACTGGAATTAATGACTCCCCTGTATGAAACAGTTGTATGGTTGTTTTTGTTATGTGTGTGTTTTAATAACTTTAGAGTAATGTTTTTAGATTTTTATTGTTAAAGTTTTTTATTGTTGAATTTTAATGCTTTGTTGTTTTTTATATTGTTGTTCACCGCCTTATGTTCCCCTTGACTAGGGAAGAAAGGCAGGATACAAATTTAAACAATAAATAAATAAATAATTTGGATCCCACCACTGACACAAACTACCATATTTTTCGGAGTATAAGATGTACTTCTCCCCCTAAAAGAAGCTAAAATTACAGTGTGTCTTATACTTTGAATGTAGTCCTGCCCACCTACCATTTTCGGCCTCAGCACGCACCTGTTCCAGGCTACACAGCACATCGCAGCCTCTGTGCCTGTTCCTCCCATTTTCAGCAAGGGATCTGCCCCCGCACAACAGCTGATTGGGGATATCAGCTGCTCGTGCTGAATCAGTCTCTGTTGAAACTGAAACTGGTTTCAGCAAAGGGAAAAAAATCTGAGGCAGATTCCGCCCCCTCCCCCGTCGTATCTCTGATGCTGAAGCCAGTTTCAGTTTCAGCACAGACTAATTCAGCACAAGCAGCCCCAATCAGCTGTTGTGAGCTGTTGGGGAGGAAAATGGGGGAGGGGGGATCTGCCTCTACCTCCCAGATTAATTTTCCCTTTGTCTCTTGTTCTGAAGCCTGTTTCAGTTTTAGTTTCAGCCTGATTTAGCACAGAAGATGCAGATTCTGCCCCTGCCGCCCCCCTCCCGTTTTTCTCCCCAAAAGCTTGGTACGTCTTCTACTTCAGAGCTTCTTATACTCTGAAAAATATGGTACATACAACCAACAGATAAGGTACACCAATCAAAATGGAACTGACACCCAATTAATGACTCTTAACATTAGCATTTTTTTATTTGAAAGTTTCATATATTAATACTTGATAAACAGTTGATATGCTAGTTTGTTCAGATTTTTTTCTTTTTTCTCTTTTGCTTGTTACAGTTTGAAAAACTGAAAAGTGGAGTTATAAAAGAATTGGATAATTATATTCTATCACATACAGATAATATGTTATGCTTTATAGACAAGTATATAAGTGGTTTTAACTTCCCCTTTTGGGTGAAGAGAGGCGGGATATAAATCAAATAAATAAATAAATAAATAAATAAACTTTTCACACTTTCAGGCTTATCACAAGGCAGTTAGTCAAGCTTTGATTACTAAATGGAATCAAGGACTGACATACTGACCTATTCCCAGCAAAAGAATTATTATTTGACCATAGGGAAATCATAAAAAATAGCCAAGCCTTAATAATCACTAAAATATAATATTTTAGGATTTTCTCAGTTTTGAAAATGCAGACAAATCTATCTTTTGGGTAAACTGGGCCTTTCATAGTACTAATATTTTAGATTAACTGGGTCTTTAAACAACTTTTGCAGAATGAAAAAATAAATTAGTTTTCCTTGTTATACAGTCTATGAGGTCCAGATGTTATTGCTATGTCTGGAAATGTATACATTCATTATTTTATTTTATTTTATTTTATTTTATTTTATTTTATTTTATTTCATTACATTACATTACATTACATTACATTACATTACATTTTTATTTTAAATTCCATAATGGATGGAAGTTATGGAAGGATCAATCATGGTTCCTAAGCCAACAGCCTTTCTCTTAATAAGAAATTGATGAAACTGGTATCATTTGATTTGATTTCAATCCCACCTGACTCTAACCTAACCCTACCCAATTTACTACTTACCAATGCAACCTATAAGAAGGAATCTGGCAGTACAACCAAGACATTTTTTATTAGAAAGCACTTTTGTGAGCCACAGTTCATTTAATCAAATGAGATGAATTTCCTTTCCACTGAAACCAGTGGAAGGTTGCTTTAAATAATATGATATTCAATTTACTGTAATCTTAAATGAAGTTATTACAACAATAAAAATATTATTCAAACCTTAGAGAATAATAAATAACCAAAAAACAGCCTTGGTAAGAGGAAACTCATGAGTTGGAATATTAACTATTAGGGTTTTGACTATCCCATTACGGTCACATTTTGGATTTAAACTAATTCAGTTGTGAATATGACTTTTAGATGACAGCTGTGCATTAAAGAGGCATATGTTTGTCCTGGCTTTCTCCCAGTGCTTGGACATTATCAAGGTTTCAAGATGTCCAGTATATATTTGGGGCATGGGGGCTGGATAAAAGAATTATACAATTACACATGTGAAATGCAGATGTAGATTGTTGGCTGTCAATCTTTGAAAGAGGCTGCTTTCTTTGTTAATTTATTCTGCTTTCTTTGTTAATTAGTCTAATATAAGAAAGTAGGTTTAAACAAACTCTCTCTTTTAAATGTCACATCATCATGGTAAAATACTTTTTAAACTAAGGGAAAATTTTATTTTAGAACACGATATATCATTTTATCATTTAAATAGATATTTAAAAAAATATACACATAAAATAACATATACTTGCAGTATATCTTAATGAATGATTATCACCTTTTTTAATGCAGAACTATCATACTTAGGCAGAAAATACTGACGTGGATAGCAGAGGTAACTGTTCGGAAAACAGTGGATAGTCTGTAGTTACTCTAGTTCTACATGTAAATCAGTAGTATTTTGAAACCAGTTAAAACTCCTCCAAACCAATAATTCAACTGAGAACCGAGTGTCTGTTCTATAGGATACTGTATAGGTTCATTAAGTATGAACTTTTCCATATATGTGTAAATAAACATTTATTTTATTTATTTATTTATTTTTATTCGATTTATACCCCGCCTCATTTTCCCGGTCAAGGGGAAGTCTAAATTCTAAATTCTAAATTCTAAAGTCTAAACATGGAATTTTGGTATCTGTCTTCCAAATTTCTGTAATGAGTATAGCTTACCAGGATTAAGGAAAAAAATATGGCACACACATTCAACAATCTATGCAAAGCAATATGCAGCAACAGAAATCTCTTGTTGGCAAAACTAAAAGCTGGAATTCTGTCTTTCCCACCCCCACCATCAAGTTGCAGTGTTATTGAGTAAAAAGTATTCAAATAACAAAACATAAAGCTCACCAGGGCTGGCTGAAGTGGAAAAACATCATTTAAATAATCATACCTGTTCAGAATACTAATGAAAGAATTTGCCCTCTACACCTCCTAAGGCTGCTAATTAAGCGCTAACCTTCAAATGCTTCATTCAAAATGTAAAACCATTCAAGTGAATAGGTTTATAGCGGAATTTGCAGATTCTTTTTGTGGTTAGGTATACAATTGCTTAACGATCTTAAGCAAAAAATAAATAAATTAAATAGAAATCCTCTGCAACAATAACAGCGGGACAGTTATCATCCAAAACCAATTAACAACTATCCATGCTAAATGTGTGACATACACATGCAAACAAAAAATACTCATCTGCATATAAGATCAAAGGCAGACTTTTGACAGGCATTCTCGAGAAGGCCCTACAGTAAATGCAGCATAGCCGAGTAGACAGGTCAGAATTTTAATACTTGGTTTTAAAAAATAGGAAAGCGTTTTACCTTTTGCTAGCTCTTGCCTTAGATTTAGTATAGCACCAAGGTCACAATCAGCCGATGCATATGCATGAGGTACTGTGGTCTTTGATTCTGTTAGTTTCTTAGCAATAACTCTTCTTGTGTCGCTAGCAGGGATTTCAGTAAACGGGCTCTTGCAATAAAAACACATTTTACATATTAAATTAAAGGAAGAAAGATGATTGCAATGGAATAGGATCATGACAATAAAGGACATCCTTTAAACCATAACGTTTAGTGGTGGAAAAACTGGGTTTTAATACATGTTTTCTAAATAACTATGTTGCCAATTATAGCTTTCTTAAATCAAAATGAACGTTCTACATGGGCATATAAACTACAAGGCATGTATAAATATTCATTACAATTCTCAGTGAAGTTCACCCAGAATCATAACAGATCGGTGTGTCCTTAAGTTGCATAAATAAATAAAACTCTAAATTGAATTCTAAAACCCTACTGGTATAATTCTATCATTTATTTTTATATAATGTGATGCAGTGATCTTAGCATAGCTATAAATCTGAGAAAGTTAATACCATGGAAGCTGCCCGGCCAGGAACAGAGACAGGGATAACTGGAGGACGTGAAGCACTAATGGGCACAGTTGCTGATGGTGCAGACAAAGGCATTCCAGGTTGGTGTGGGGGAAGTGAAGAAACCATGGGTTTTGCTTCCACAGGCGTTTGCTTCTGCTCTAAAAGCTTGAGGGCATCCCTGTCAATTCAAAGACACAAGTGGAAAGTTTTAAGACACACTTCAAATCCAATGAAATGCAAATAAATCTATAAAACAACCTCTACCAAGCACAAAGGCCTGGTGTGCTCTGGTCCATGGGATCATAGTCAGACATGACTTAGCGACTGAACAGGGCCAATAACAAAGCACAACAAAAATTCACTCCAAAATCAGTTCTGTTATTGCAACTTATAGGTACCATTATTAAGCACTAGCTTATTACCCGGCTTCGCTCTGGTATATTGGGGCCTGATGCTCCTCCACAGTCTCCTCCGCCACTGCGTCGGCCAGCTCAATCCCAGCACCTCCCGGCGACGAAGGAGTCTCGGCGCCACCCAGGTCAACCTCGTCCCGTTGCTGCCTCCTCATAGTGGCCGCTGTGTTCAAAGCTACCTGGAAGACCTGTATTGCGCATGCACCATACGTGGCGCATGCCCACTACAGGTTTGCCGGTTAGTGTTGGGGGGATTGGCACTTTGACACCCTTTTTTGGGGGTGCAGATCCCCGTGACGTGTAACACACACACACACACACAGTATTTGTTGCCAGAGGATAAGGGATCTGCGTGGCAAGTTTGGGTGAGATTGGTGCAACCGTGGAAGAGCCTATAGAACACACACATACACACACACACACACACACACACACTGCTTTATATATATAGTAGGGCAATATAGGGCAATAGACCTAAGGGCAATATATAGCAGGGCAATTTATATATATAGCAGGGAAATATAGGGCAATAGATTTCACTTATAGGGCAATAGATTTAAGTTGTAAACTAAACCATTTGGACTACAGCAGTGTTTTTTTCAAATTTGGCAACTTTAAGATATGTAGACTTCAGCTCACAGTATTTCAAGCAAGCATGCTGGCTGCAGAATTCTGAAAGTTGAAGTTCATGCATTGTAAAGTTCCCAAATTTGAAAAATACTGGGCAATACATACCATTTCACTATATGAAATGCCAAAGTTTCCCTGTCAGGACTATTCTTAAATCCTCTCCCATGTCAACACACTATTCAGTCGCAGATTGCAGACTTTACCATGTCTGAAATTAGAATATGAGTTGGGTTTATGAGTTGTACTGTCTAGGAAGATAAAATTGAAAATAGAACATAGTTATTAGGATTGCAATGACATTTCATCATACTATATTTTGAAATTAAGAGTAATTGTCCACTGTGCATTTCAAGTTTACAATATTTATTTATTATCCACCTTTATTATTTTATAAATAACTCAACAAATTTAATATTCTTATTTGCCCCCCAATATCCAACAACAACATTGTGAGATGAATTGGGCGAAGAGGGAATGATTGCCCAAGGCCAACCAGCAGGCTCTCTTGCCTAAGATGGGACTAGAACCTAACAGTCTTCTGGTTTCCAGGCTAGCACCTACTGTAGATATATTATACAATCTATATATATTACTTCCGGTAAAATGGCGACCGCAGCGGCTGGAAAATTTGTTCGTGCTGCGGTCGGCCGCCGAATTTTGGCATAAATTCCCCCCTCTCCCTGGGGCCAACTGGCTTGGCTGGATCGGGATGAGGGGGGGAGAGACCGGAGATGAGCGCAAGACTGTGGCGGTATTTTCGGAGGGGGTTTGGACGATCTTTTCCCCTCTTGTCTCGCCGGCGGTGTGTGCGACCGAGCGGAATGGGCGCACGTTCTCGGAACGGCCGGATGGCTTGGATCCTGGAGCCGGGCCGTCCTCCTGCTTGTTGTTTGGCTGACCCGTCACGGAGGAATGGAGTGGGGGAACAGCGACCAGAGACATTGTGCCGGCGAAGGAGAGGAGGCTCGCAGCCGTGCTCTAGGTGGGTGACGGAGAAAGCTGACTACGAGAATTGGCGGAGGCTGGGAGACTTTGGATTTGGGCTTTGCCGAGCCGAAACGGCGTGTTTGGCAATGCCGGGGGACTACCAGGCGGCGGCCAGAATTGGGTTGGAGGCTGCCGCTGTAATAGGATCTTGTAGCCCCCGTTTGAGACTCCATCGGGCTAGAAATTGGTGCGTGATGGAATTATTGCTGAATCATGCTGGAAGGACTGGCGCCATTTTCGTTCTACCACCATGGCGCCAGGGGACAAACCGAGAATTAGAACGGGCGAGACTAATGTCCCTGCTACCCGGAGGTTGCTGAGGTGCTGAGGGGAGACGAAAGGGGGTTTATTGTCCCTAAGAATCTGCCACAGACTTTTACCATCTGCTCTGGGCTTATGTCGGAGTGCTGTTGGACTGGAAGTAAACCAATCTGGAACAGTTGTTGCCCCACGTGTCTCGTCTTTTTGCCTCGATGAACTTCTACGGATTATTTTACAGCTGCAGGAGCCCCGAAAGGAAGAACTATGTTGCACTTTACTTGATGAATTCTCTGATCTCCCCCCCCCCATATGTATTTTTTCCATCTATCCCTATTTAAACCCACCCTTGTACAGTGGCCCTTTTTCTGTTTTTACTCTGAGAGTGGTAGTTATTAATGAATTTGTGCTTTAAATGTATTGTTGAAATTTGATTGTTTTAAAATTTTTATTGTAAGTGCCCTTTTAAATTAATTTAATATAGTTTTAATTAGAGTGGGTGTAGGAGTGTGAGTGTGAGTGGGTGGGTGAAGGTTGGAAGCCCCCCCTCCCCAGTCGCTGGGTGTGAATGATGGGGGGAAGCCTGGGATGGTCTGGAACCGTGGGGGGGCCCAGGGGACGGCCGATTTCAGTGGTGATGGGAAGAGGCAGATATGGCGGGAGCCGGAGGGTTAGCCATCAAAGGGGAACGCGTACGCGCCACCTGGTGGCGGTATCGCGTTCCGACCCTCCGAGCTCACCTCAGGGAACCGCTGGCCGGGGAAGGGTGGGCCCTGGGCTTCGGCTGTTGACTTTCAATGCCAGGTCGGCAGTAAGAAAAGCTCCCCTAATTCAGGAGTTGATCCTGGAGGAGGGGGCCGACCTGGCGTGCATCACTGAAACTTGGCTGGGGCCGGAGGGGGGAGTCCCTCTGGTGGAGATGTGCCCGGCCGGGTTTCAGGTGGTGCACCAGCCGAGACCCCAGGGCAGGGGTGGGGGGGTGGCGGTGATTGTTCGTCAGGAATTATGTCCACGGGAAGGCGCGGTTCTGGAGATAGACGGCTGTGAGTGCCTCCTTGTGAAGTTGGACCTAGGGGT
>JANHGC010008109.1:259860-269894 GCA_027560395.1 Boaedon fuliginosus
TTTTTTTTCCGGGACGGGGGCGGGAAAGACTAGTAAAATCCGGGACTTTCCCGGCCAAACCGGGACACTTGACAGGTCTGTACTCAAGTATATATGGTAAGTAATAAGTAAACAAAATAGGGAGGCTGGCAGGAAGTTAGAAATTGCTCCCACTCCTATTCCTTCTTTGCCCATCCATGGTCATTCTGTTTCTGCATTTAGGTAAGATTTCTCATATTTCTGAACTGATGGTCCAACAGGGCATGGATTGTCTAGTTATATAAGTACAGTAATTCAACCTGATGAAATAGGAGATCCCCTTTTTTCCCCAACTATGGAAGTTTGGAAATCTTCAAAATGGGGGAAAAATCTCAGCCATAATACCACAATATCTTTTAAAAATTCAAATTACCCTCTTGCTAAATAAACTTTATGACAGCATACACATTTTGTTTTATCTGTATACAGGTATGCTCTCCCACTGCTTATCTGTATACAGGTATGCTCTGAAACTGCTTTATTGGTGGATTGGAAATTTCTGGAAAATCATTTCTAATTGAAAGAAACCATGTCAGTACTTTAATTTGTGGGTTGTTAGCTCCACACAGTGGTAAAAAGGAAAATCATGTAATCTGTCTGCATAAAATATCGTTCCTAATACAAGTTCTGCTCCTTCAAATAAAAGTGTTCGAACATTTTTATCTCAATCTCAGTTTTAGGAACAAGAAAGACTTATTGGTTCATGATAAGGGAAATGTTTATTCACATGCTGAAAGAGAATCCTTAGGTAAAAACACAGGGGTTATAAACCCTGTCATACCTCTTTTTATTCAAGATCTTTGATTCACATACTCAAAACTAACCTCATCATGGATTTTTTTTATCAAAAAATAATAGAAAAACAATATTTTATTAATTAAGTGAGACTAAACTCTGCTTCAAATGATAGTAAAGATCTTCCCTTTGATCCCCTCTGAGGAGTGGCCCTGCAGGCTACTGAGGGCTAGGAGCTAGAATGAATCGGAAAAAGCCGGGAAGAACACCGTTTTCTGCTGCTGATGTTCCTGTATCCCCAGATTCCAATCAGGATTCCAACAAGCACTCTTTGAATCTAAAGAGTGATGGCAATAGTTGGGTCCAGAGCACGAAGGTTGAAAATGTAGAAGCACAAGACTTAAGGAAGACCTTACTGGGAATAATGTAATAATGTTGTATAAATAAACTTTTTGGATAGTTTAATTGTTAGATTTTTGGGTATTAGCAATAGCACTAGCATTCACACTTAGACTTATATACTGCTTCACAGTGCTTTACAGCCCTCTCTAAACAATTTACAGAGTCAGCATATTGGCCCCAACCATCCAAGTCCTCATTTTAACCCCATAGGATGGAAGGGTAAGTCAACCTTGAACTGGTGAGAATCGAACTGCTGGCAATTGGCAGAATTAGCATGCAATATTGCATTTTAACCACAGTGCTATCACGGCTCTTACAAGTATTCCTAATAGAAATATTTTTAATTATTTTTAAGATGTTTTCTGCTGAGCAAAATGTAGAGATTTATGTGTTCCACTTCAGAGTAAAAAAATTCATGGGTTTATATTTCTCAATAATTTCAAATAGTAGATTGAAAATAATATTTTTATGCATATGCAGCTTTACATTTCAGAATACAATATATTGTCCTATTTATAAGTGATTTTAAAAGGTGTTCAGTATTATTGTGGCTCTGTTTGTGTCAGTTGCTCAAATATATCTATTGAAATACTATTTATAATGACCTGTCTTGGGGGAAGCAGGAAAATTATAAAATAATTTTTTTTTCCAGGCAAGAGAAATATTTTTTCATTTTCCCATCATTAGTTTTCTGCCATTACAGCCAAATGTTATACATACTAAAGCCAAAAAAATGCAATAGATTAGAACAAGCATATTGCCCTAAGTGACTTGGAGAATGTGTTAGCATTAACAAAAAGATTACAAATGGTTAAATTCTTAACAATTGCCAATAGCTATGCTGCAGGGGTTTTTTTGTTTTTTTGTTTTTTTTTGCTGTTTGCAAATACTTGACAATCTAGTGGTCCAATGAGATCTGACTCATGAAGATAGAACCTCTGCCACTTTTTTCTGATGTAAAAATAATGCTAACTTTGCCTTCAAACAGTAGAAAATCTGGTTTTACCAGACTATTTAACCACTAGGTGTCCCTGTTCTTCATGATTCCAAAAATAACAATAATTAAAATAGTACCGGTATTTCTTAAAGGAGGGTATTTTATCCTGTCCCACAGATTTTATATAGAGATGTGTGAAATATTTTCCCTTTAACCAAAGTCATTAGCTATAAAGCTTTTTGTTTCCACTTTTCCTTGCAGGACTCTATAGCTTCCTTCAATTAAGTTGATTTGTGTCTCTCTAATAATAGCATGTGTTTTTCACTGATACAATTTACAGCGACCATATTTGAAGCTTGTTCTATCTATACAATTGCACTGATTGTACTGATGAGACAAAATGTCAGGGATTATAAATGTAGCTCCATTGCATTAATATTGATTGTTCTCGAGCTAGCAAAACCTATGGCAATTTGTTAAGCACAGTTGCCAAAATGTGGAAGCAAGTATTGTATATTCTGTTACGTCTATAAATGAAGCTTAGTTTTTCCTGTTGCCTTCTGCCTACAATTACAATTCTGATTTCTCCTTCCCTCCCAGCAATGAAATATATATTGCTCCGTCTGGTGTCCAAAAAGAAAGAATACAGGTAAGAAAATATGAGTAGTATTTCTATCTGGATTGTAGCCTTGAAAATAAATCCATAACCTATCCATACTTATTCATGAGAAAGTCCCTTTCTAGAGTTCTTTCTAGAATCTAGATGAATACATACAGGACTGTTTCCGCATGTATTTAAAAAACAAAATTTTCATTTTTGTTATTTGCTGTCTGGACTGTATGAGATTTTAAAGTCGAATTCTAGGAGACAGTATGAATGAGCGGGGCAGCAAAAGTGAAGTATTCTATAGGAAATTTTTCTTTTGCATACTATCTAATTAGGACATTTTATTAATATGTAGAAGGACAGTCCCTTCCTGTAAGATGGTCAAAAGATAACCCTTTTTGACAGGCCATGGTAGGAAGCTTGTTAGAAGTCATAAATTGAAATCACCCTCTTATATCTCTACCTATTTTATATCTCTACTATATGAAAAGCCAGAGACTAGGCAAGTCTGCCTTTATAATTATTTCTCAGTTTCCAGTGAAGAAATATATGGATCACCTGAGATGATGTAATCCCTTTAAGGTAGACCAGACTAGGAAACCAGTGCCAAAGAGATCACTTCTATTTTTATTGTAAAACTATAGTAACATAATCTTTCAAGTCTAAATATGCTTCCTTCTCCCTCCTTTTATCTTCCAGTAAACTAAGGAGGGGTTCATTTGAGACATTTATTTAGCTTCCTTTCTTGACACGGACACAGGCCTCATTTATCTGACAGTTGCCTTGATAGTAGCTCTTCCCCCTGTCCTTCAAGAGATCCCCTTGGCTCTCTACAAATGGCCTGTTCTCTTGTTATTGAGGACATGTCATCACATAAGAGCCTCTGTCTCTGTGTCAGACTGCCACTAGGACATATTGAAGATGAATCAAAAGGATCTATTAAGAAAGGAGTGTTTTCCAGTAGAAAATGCTGTAAGAGTTCCCCTGTGTAAACATTTGCATGGGGAGAAACCTAAGGCAGATTGGGTACCTGCAGAATTCCATTTGGCACATTCTCATACTGTCCTGCTCCATTCAGCCATGAGGCTGTATGTCTATTCTTTCCCCTGCCTATCCACTCCAAGTAGAAATCCCTGGCTTCTTCTCTCCATGACCTCTGCTCTGACCTCTGAGCTTGCTGGAGAGGATCGCTGCCAGCCCTGATTGGGGCAGCAAGTCAGCTAGTCAATTGGAGTCAAGAACACACTCTACTATTCCTCTGTTGCCTCCCTCTCTTTTCCCCAACTGGGATCTGGTTGAGAGAGAGTGGCAGGCAATGAAAAGAGGGAAGAGCTTTCTCCTTTACTCCTTGTTCCTCTACTAAAGTGACTTCATAGGGAATTTGTTTTCAAGGCATGACAAAAGGACCGCATTCACAGTAGTAGTTTCCAGTTTCTTCCATCCGAGTCTTACAGGGCAAGAGCAAATACAGATTATCTATTTTACTTTGTGGCTTTAGGGTATTCTATTTATTATCTAATTATCTATCAGTGAACACTTCCTCTCAGTTTGGAAAGTAGGTGGGAAGAGGTTTTATAATTCTAGAATGTTGCCAACATTTTTTAAACAATGACAAATACTAGTCCTGTATGAGAAACATTACACTGCAATTAATCCCTGGATTTTAAATGAGATGTTTTGTAAATATGAAAAGTTATAATTCGTAAATTTTATGATACTATTATAAAATGCAGTATTATTAAGAAAGAACTAATTTATGGCCTCTAAAATTGCATTAATCTTCATCGCGATTAATGCATACTTTCTTATTTAAGACTGGAATCTTATCCCAATTTATTTGGGTGTACCTTCCACTGAATTAAATGGATTTGATTACATTGTGCATATTTAAATAGAGCTGTGTTTATTTATTCATTTGAATGTGCCAGATTTAGTAGATGGATTGTGGGTAATTGCAGTCTCAGTTTTCATTTGTTTGCTTAATCTTTTCAAGGAGAAAGGTTTGAAAACTGATCACCAAGACTGTGATGATTGCAAATATTCGTGCTTAATCATTTCAGTCCATTAAAATCAAGCAAGTGCATTGGGTATAAAGTAGAATAATTAAACTGACAATCATACTCTCTTACTTATATGTAATCTTAGTGAAATCAGTGCCCCTTCCTATTGTACTGTGATATATAAGTTCAGCGTGTTATATGGATATCAGTGTTATATCTGTATTGTATTGAAGTGGGGACAAGCGTGTTAGAAAAAGTTCTAAAACTATGAAACGTTATACAATGGCAAAAATAGTTATAAAACCATAGAAGTTATGCTGTGTGCAGAAATAACACGATTAGATGTCTTGCTAGGCTCTCTGTTCAGAAGATTTTCACTTCATTTTACCTTTGAATGGAAGATACATTTTAAAGACCTGTAAAATGCTGCATATAGAGGTGAGGTTCTGACAGCACAAGCATTATAAGCCAGTAAATACTGCTTATAGCCAGCTTCTCCTGCACAGTAGAAAAACCAGTTTCTGTTGAGCTTGAACCTGCAAAGAATAGCTTTGGACTGTCTGTAATATAGTGTGTACTTGCACAGGTGCTTGGCTGCCTCGTAAGTTACATTTTTTCAGAACCCCAATAAATTCAATCAATTGTATCAACATGCCTTTGTTCTAGTAGTTTCCCAATTTGAAATACCCTTGTCAAAAATAGATTTCCATGATTTTTCAAACTTTTCTAAAGCATTTTTGTTGTTGTTTTTGAAAAGTGATGGTTATCTCAGCTGGCTGTTCTTTCATTATAGCCCGAAGACATGTTTGTGTGTGATATCCAAGAAAAAGATATCAGTGGCCCTCCATCCTACAAGAAACTCAGGAAGAGTCAGTGTACACCTCTGTTCATGAATGCTTACATCATGAGAGGTATGGCCTAAATATTCTTGGAGGTCGATGCCATTGATAATAGAGTGATTTTTGCCTGTAACGTGACTGGAAGGCAGATAATTATGATGATTTAGAAGCCACCAGACTCCCAGCAATTCTGGATGATTTACAAATGATTTCAAACACGAAAAACAAGACAATAAAAATGAGAAACAAAAGAAGGATAGCAATGACAGGGATAACAAACTGGGCATAACAAAACAACCTAGGTTAAAAGGACATCTTGTTCATTTTTAGTCAAGGCCTAGGTGAAGATATATTACAGTACAATCTTTTTCCCCCCTAAAAAAAGAAAAAGGAAAGGGCATGAAATGTGGCTTCTGGAATTATTTCCAATCCCTTAATAATAGGCTGGATGTAAAAAAAACAGGGCCAGAGGGAGGGGACCCCAGAAACTGGCAATATTCTGAGTCATTGACCTCTCCCATGGCAGACATTTTTTTTCTGGATCTTTGTTTTGCTCCACAACCTCCATCTCGATTCAGCCTGCTTTTAAACTTTATTTTCTTTTACTAATTTCTTACCCCACACCAAATTTGGTCCTCTTCTATTCATATTTTAGAATTATCAAGATGATATAGAGAAAGAACCTTAAGCCAGTTTATGTAATGAAAGGACGTAGTTAGTTCCTGAGGTTTTTTTTTAATCTCCCAATCTAGCCTATAGCCCTGAGCATCCTAGAGAGATCCCAGTAATGTGTTATTGGAACAGATTACAAAACTACAGAAATTTCATTGACAATAGCCCTTATTTTATAAGTAGGATGTATATAGTTATAATGGAATTTTACTGTAGCAGTTACTTCAGTCATAAGCAATAAATTAAAAAAATAACTAATTTCTTTGCTTCCCAAGTTACTAGCTGATCTGAGTTCTCCTGTTAATTGGTGTAAAAAAAAACAGAAGGAAAATGAAAGCTGGAAGATGTGCAAAAAAAGCTCTTCCTGTGCTTCTTGTAATTCATACCTTATGTTAAGAATAGGTAGGTTTTAAATGTGTATCCTGAAATAGAGGATGGGTTTGAATAGAATATCTATCCTGAAATAGAGGATGACACTGAATAAAAAAAAATCCAACTAGAAGGAGCTTTTGATTTAGAAGTCCAGTCGAAGTCAGTGTGTCTTCTTGTCTTCCCATATCGAGAATTATAGAGAATTATAACAAGAGAAGATTATATCCATCCTTTTATTCTCAGGTGTTCAAGTTTTAAAGGCAGGAAATTATGAACATTGAAACAATTCTACTTCTAGTCTGTTGGTGGCAGTATCCCAGTGTTAAAAAGTGTTTTGGAATAAACTACTTTAAAACTATTACAGTAGGCAGTAGTGATGCAGACAGAATTTCTTGTACAGTCACAGTTCCAATAAATCTGACAATAAGCACTATCTTGCATCTTTTCCTAAACCTACTGTAAAGATGTTGAATTTATATTTACCAACTAAAAATAAAGGGAGACTAGTATATGTAGAACCATTTCAAGCTATTTAGCCATACCCTTAAGGGATGCTAAGCCCGGGTTCGCATCCCAGAAGGGTATGGCTAGCTGATGAGAGCTAAATAGCTTGAAATAGAGCTATATTAGTCTCCCTTTATTTCTTTGTCGGTAAATATAAATTCAACACAAAAATAGTTCGTCATGAAAATGACTGCCTGCGAAGGCTCCTAGATTGCGGCTGAAAGGTGAAAGGTGAAAGCGGAAGCAGTATGCTCCGTCCCATAGTTGGGTAGTCCAGGTTGCCCTGATAGACCGGTCTCACCAGAAAAAAACACTACTGTAAAGATGTATTGTATTGAGATTAGTAACTTCCATAATGTGCAGTCAGTATTATAGTCCTTACTGTATAACAGACGTTTTGGTAGGTATCAAGTTGAGGAGGGCTGCCTTGCAATATGTACTGTTGAATGCATACATAAATGTACTCCGGTAACTATAAAGGTGAAGACATAATGACAAACGCATGGTAAGACGTAAGTTATGAGGTTTGCATGGTGACATCATGACACACATTTTGTCCTTTGCCCCCGCACACACACTTTACGTACACATATATAAACATCAATCAATTTATAACACCACAAAAGAATTAGGACTTACCTATACATGTAATCCTCAACATATAACCATTCATTTAGTGACCATTCAAACTTACAACAGCATTGAAAAGGTGACTTACGGCCATTTTTCACACTTGCAGCATCCCTCATCAAAATTCAGATGCTTGGCAACTGATATGTTGTTATGACAGTTGTAATGTCCCATTTCATGTGATGCCCTTTTGCAACCTTCTGACAAGCAAAGTTAGTGGGGGAAGCAAGATTTGTTTAACCAATGTGCTACTAACTTAGCAGCTGCAGTGATTCACTTAACAACTGTGGCAAGAAAAGTTGTAAAATGGGACAAAATAACTTATCAATGAAAATTTTGAGCTCAATTGTGATTGTAAGTCAAGGATTACTCGTATACTACAAACTCTTGTGTCTGTAACCTTTAACTGGGCAAAATAGTGAATCACAGGTAAACAATGTTTGAACCAAGGTACCTAAGATGGGGCAACTTAGAGGACAAATACCGAATTTTTGAATCATATCTTCTTTAAAAAATATTGTTTTAGGAGCAGGAGCAGTGATTCATACTCATTCCAAAGCTGCTGTAATGGCCACACTTTTGTATCCAGGAAAAGAGTTTAAAATAACTCATCAGGAGATGATAAAAGGAATCAAGAAATGCACTACAGGTGGTTATTTCAGGTAATTTACATTAATATTGGAGTAATATTTTTTTAAGTTTTTTATTTTTTCAAAACAAAAACCAACATATCTTGTGTCCATATGATGTTGTTTGGGTTACACTTATATGCCATTAGTTATATCCCGTTTTCTTCCAAATAGTCAATACATTACATTCTCATCTTTTTAGTATCATTTTAACATTATTTCTCTAATCTCTCCCTAGACCTAGTCCCTTATTATATATCAAGTATGAGTATGCACTACATCTTTAAATTCATTTGTCAATAAATCCTCCGTTAAGGTTAAGATACATTTAAAATCATTCATTAGATTCTGTCAATCTTTTTCTGTTAATTATTTCTCATATTAATATCTTTAACATAGTTTCAAATCTCAAAATTACTTTAATAACATTTACATTTACATGCACACTCAGGTTAACTTAATCTTAAACCATTACATTGTTTATCCTTCATCTCTTCTTTTTCTTTTGGGAAAGTCCATTCCTCTTCTGGTCCCCTCCTGTTTTTCGATCTCTCTCTGGGTTCCAGCTTTTCTATTCTCTTTGTTCTCCTTAACCGCCTTTTTCATTGAATTCATCTTTGTTGTAGTATTCAAATCTCGAGTTACCTTTTGAAAATCTTTTTGTCCCTTTCTTTATTCTTTCTTATCCTTGCTGCGTTCTTGCTCTTTGTTTCTGTCCTGGAGAAAATATGATTTTATGAAATATGATTTTGCTTGTGTCGCATCTGCACCATTTCTTTTTCCTTCTGTTCAGCCTCCTCGTTCCGCTCCTCTCTCTCTTCTATCTCAACATTGGAGTAATATTGAGTACTTCTTCGTACACATAGTTTGTGAAAGTCAGTTTGTGTCTTTTGTAACAAAACAATCTGGATAGTCCTCGACTTCAGTTCATTTAGTGACTGTTCAAACTTACAAAAGCACTGAAAAAATGATATATGACCATTTTTCTCATGTAGCATCCTCATGGTCATGTGTTCAAAATACTGACTCTTGGCAACTGACTTATTTATGATGGTCGCTGTGTCGCAGCATCACGCCCTTTTGCAACTTTCTGACAAGCAAAGTCAATGTGGAAACCTGATTCACTTAACAACCGTGTTACTAATTTTACAACTGCAGTGATTCAGTTAACAAATGGGGCAAGAAAGTTCATAAAAAGGGGCAAAACTCACTTAACAAATTTCTCAATATAGCAACATAATTTTGGGCTCAATTGTGGTCATAAATTGAGGACTACCTGTAGAATCCTTAAAGACATTATCACATTATGCATTGGATGAAGGAGTCTATGACCCACAAAAGTGTCTGTGATCATTGCTAGTCTTTGATGTGCTATAGTTTTTGTATTCAACTTTTATCCCAAACTCCCAGAATCTGAAATGATTCCATCCCAATCATGTGCTCCCCATTATGACAATACCCAGAAACTTTTTCCAAAAAGGCTAAGACAAGCTTTTTCTCTTGTTTTTCATAAATTTACCTTGATACATACAAGAATTGTTTATATACAGGGGTGGGTTTCTCCCGGTTCGCTGGTTACCCGCTTCGTGGGCGCGCTTTCCGAGCCGCTGTCAAAGCGCGCTGCTCGCGATCGATTCAGAAATTTTGGTGCGGTTCTGCAAGCACTCTGACAGAACAGCTGCGCGGCGC
>JANHGC010008109.1:302411-318002 GCA_027560395.1 Boaedon fuliginosus
AAAAATAGAGATGAATCCAGAATTTTTTTTATTAGGGATGACACTGGAAAAATTTGGAAGGCAAAACACATATTTAACATTACATATATTAACAGCAGCGAGGCTGATCTTTGCGCAAGACTGGAAAAAAGATAAAATAGCAACAGAAGATAGATTAATTAATAAAATCCTAGAGTGCGCAGAAACAGACAACTTAACGAGAATGTTAAGAAATAAGGGGAAAGATTATAATGATAACTGGAAAAATTGGTACATATGGTTGAACAAAAGGAAGAGTAATTAAAGAAAAGGAAAATAGAGTTAAATACTATAAGATGAAGAATTTAATCTGATTGATATTTATTAAAGTGTCTGCACACCTAAACTGCACAAATCTTTACTGTAAATATTGTAATATATTTTTAAATATTGTTTATAACTATTTTTTTTCTTTTTTTTGTATTCTTTTAAACTCTAATAAACTTAATTAAAAAAAAAAAGAAAATTTGCCACTGCAAACATTTTCAACTTGTCTTATTTAGATACAGCAGTGGAATTTCCTTCGTCCAGATATTAAGCAGATACACACCCTGTTTAAATTCTTGAGGTTGGCTGGAAGTTGTCACCTGTTGAGCCCTTTTTTCAAATCAGTGGGAAGTATTCTTCTGATTCCAACTCTTCTGTCTCATGTGTTTGTTAGTAGGAATTAGGTGTTTTTGATACTCAGGAACTTTGCTATTTTTGTTGAAAGTGGTCACAGGGAATATGTTTTGATGAGGTGAAGTGTATCCCTTTATTCATGTTTCTTTGCTTTTTTTTACATCAAGCTTAGGGAGAAAGTTTAAAGCAGAATGAAAAAAAAAGAAAAAAGTGGAGTATTGAAGTAATAGCTGGGTTCATTTCTAAATCTCTAGTGTGTCATGAATAGATTGTCTGTACCTCTAACCTTTTATGTCCACAGGGTTCATACTGAAATAGTGATCTTAATCCCTAAGAAGCAGCAATATTTTTGCAGGAGAAACTTGCACAATTTGTGGTATGGACCGATGCCATATATTAGCTGTGAAGCAAGGTTTGACGTAGCTAAAAAGCACCAAGTACAATACTACATTTTATCTAAACCAAGCAGCATAACAATGCACACTGGACCCTTGCAAATATATCAGTTTCTTCAGATTTTGAGCTGATAAGGCCAATGCAAATCAGAAAGTGAGGGTATAATATGTCTTTTCCCAATAAATAGACCAAGCAATTATACTTATCTTTCTTATTAATTCTTAGTTAATTAGTCCCAAACCCTGATCACATACACGCAGGAAACATTCGTTTGCACTATCCTTTCAGATTCTAGACATTTTTCCCCATTAAGATTATCATTAAATGGTTTGGAACTACAAACCATATTATCATTACATGAAGAGACCATGGACTTGTTTTATAAGATACCTTTATAAGATTAAAGGAGAACAAAGACTGATTAGACTTGAAAATTATCTCACATAAATATGCCTGGGTTCCAAAAGTTGGTATCGCTTATACATCTTTGTTTCCATTCATCACACCAGAACTTTGAATCAGTCATAGATATGGCATGATTGAACAATTGTTAGTCTTATCTCTTCTTCTTTGAATGAGCTGCACTGCAGTATGAAGGAAAAAGTTATGTCTTTTGGCTGCTGATTTTTTCAGAATGGAAGAGTAAAACACTTGGGTGCCTTCAAATACCAATTGCGCCATTGCAGAGGAAAGCCTTTTGGCAAAATGTTAAAAAGAGTTTTGAAAGCCATAGCTCTATCCACCATATGATACTTGTAACTTTACCTCATGGGAGAGCAAGGCAACAATGCAGTAGAAGCAGATTTACAGATCCAATGAACCAAGTCTCATTGGTTCTTTGACATTACATCACTGATCCATTTATGTTGTTACTTCTTTTGTGGCAGGCATTGTGGTCATAGACCACAAATTTAAATGGCATTAACATTGGACAAATTTTCAGCCAGGTTGCAATAAGGTGAACACACTTATGCTTTTGATGAAAAATACTACAGTTAGCTGCAGTTGACATTGCTGATGTCTACTTGTTGATGTCCCTTGAAACTGCAACATTATGGATTGTGGCATGTCACTGTTTTTTCCTGTTTTGCTTCTTTTACTCTTGGTTTCCCTAACACAATATAGGTATATCCGGATGTCATGGCAGGCCTGCTTTGAACACTTTGAGAATGTCAAGTTTACAAGTTAGACTGTTCCTCCCTATGATCATGAATGAACAGTGATGTCAGCAAACTATAGGAACATCCTGTTTTACCCAAAACATTAATGCCATGTGTACTTTTCAGAGAAAGTACCAGAATGGAAGTTTGTCATTAGTGACCAATGTGTGGAGGTATGCATTTAATTCCTATTCTCTATGATTTCTCAAATGGGCACTGAAAAACTAAAATATATCTCAAAAATCAATGTTACTGTCTTATATCCAGGAAATTCTCACTCTTAAATCTAAATGTATAAACTTCTACAAAGGCGTGATAAAGTTTTAGGGACATGCATTCTTGGGTTTCTAATTAAGCCCTACATTACATTTGTCAAATTTTAAATGAAATGTTCTTGAACAGAATGTTTTTGTGTGAACTCCAGAGCTGATTTTTTGTATGTACCACCCATATTTGTTTTCTTTTCTTTTGTATTCTATCTTGGTACTTCTTTAAAATTGGCATGGGGGGGAAATCAAATTAACTGTGAAAGGGTAAAATAATGGCTTAGAGGGTTGTGTTGTTGTTTTTTTTACCTTTTCTTATTTGCCTCTTAATCCTATTTGGCTTTGCACTGTTTTCCCTACACAAACACACACACACACACACACACACACACACTCTTTAGAAAGGCTTGTTCACCCTTCACTGTTTGCTGGAAATTTCTCTGTTGACAGCCTTATATTAACAGTGCCTTTCTCTGTGGATTTCATCATAATACTTCTGTGAAATGAAAACTTAGGGAGGGGACAGAGAAGGGGGTACTGTAGTCCCAGTTTTTCTTCCCAGAGTCATGCCCCAATTTAAAGATCAGTTGAAGATTTTGGCAGAGAATAACCTAATCCTATTAATGCATAAACTGCAACTTCAGCTTTTTTTTTAAGGAGGGTGTTTCTTGTTCTTATTTTCCCATCTCTCATTTTTTGTCTTTCTACAAAGAACTTTAAAGAGGCTTAGACAAATCAGTCTTTATATCAATGTAATTATGCTTCAGCTTTAAAGGGAAAAGGCGTGATATTTAAATTTTAAAAAGTGCGACTCTCATTTATTCTTTACAAGCTGATAACCCGGAATTGTCTGGGTATAGTCAGGCCTGAGCAGGGAATGCTGCAGCCTACAATTCCCAGTGTTCTTTGCCCGATTTTCATGCCTTGCCTCTATTGGCTGGAGAGCATGCGTTCTGGAGCCCTCTGCACATGTGCAGTAGCGCTTGGTAGTGAAATGTCAGGGGGAGGTCCACTTCGGCACCCTTTTTGGGGGGGAAATAACCCCCAAGGGCATTTGTGACCCACACACCCAGTGCTCATCTGGAAAGTATATGCCTGGGAGGTTTGGGCCAGATTGGTGCAGGCATGGAAGAGCCTATTCACCACATACCGATATCTGAATCAAATCTCATCTAAATCAAAATCTGTTACCCCAAAATATCATTTTTTTGTAAAAATGAAAACTATTTCTGCAGTCTACGCAATTTATATTTTTCTACACTGAAAATTGAAGTTCTTAATAAGAATATAAAGTGTGACAAGAACAAAAGTATCTGAAGCATAACCTAAAACTCCTAAAATTTTAGGAACAAGAATATATAGAAACAAAACCTAGGGTTTTCCTTTTGTTTCTTTCTAGCCTTTCAAAGCTTTTATAAATTTGATCCCTTCTTCTTTTATAGATGGGTTGTGGGGTTGGGTTTCCCACATTAAAAGATGGAGAAGTGAATATTAATAGCAATAGTACTTAGACATATACTACTTCATAGTACTTTACAGCCCTCTCTAAGCAGTTAACAGAGACAGCATATTGCCCCCAACAATCTGGCTCCTCATTTTACCCACCTCGGAAGGATGTAAGGCTAAGTCAACCTTGAGCTGGTGAGAATCAAACTGCCAAACTGCTGGCAGTCAGCAGTCAGCAGAATTAGTTTGCTGTACTGCATTCTAACCACTGTGCCATCACAGCTATTATGCACCACTACGTCTCATATGAATATTAAGGCTTTTTATAAGTTGCAGCATAATAATGATTTTCATTATCAACTTTTTCCATGTCAAAACCAAATGATTCTTAAGTGATGGTTTAATAATTCATTAAGTTTAAATAATCTAATATTTTGTTTATGTTTATAGTATCAAAGAAGTTAAGCTTCATCATTACCAGAGTAAAAAATCAAATATAAATAATATTATTTGATAAACAAAGGAGGCAGTAATTACTTTAATTTAAAGCAAGTTAAAAGTAGAATAAATTATATACATTATGTTGGAAGCAGGCCATGTGATACCTATGATCACCACTAGAGCCACAAATACCTTTTAATTAATTAATTAAGTAATTAATTTGTTTGTTCATTCATTCATTCATTTGTTACCAATAAACTCCATATCCTATATGACGTGGCCTTTTTAGCATTTAACTTTTAATTTAAAACATGGGAAAATGTATTGTGTAAAACATTATTCTAATTTTTTTAATACAAGATTATCCCGGCCCCATAGTGATACTTAGAAAATATATATCAGGATTTCCTGAAGATTAAAGTTTCTTTCATCCTTGCCAAAGAAACAAAAATGTAATTTGAAATTGTCTGGAGCATCTTCAGAGTCTAGAAGGTGGGAGGAAACTTCTATTAAGTGGGATTTTGTGGCTACATAGTATGTCTGGGAAAGCTCCTTTAAGAAGTACATACATAATTAACCAAGTACTTCATCAGATAGTCATGAACTCAAAGAAGATGCTGTGTCCAATTTCTGCATGAATTTACCCAATGAAAAGACCACCAGCTTTCTGATTTCTTTCTCATTGAATCAGTAATTCATGCCATTGACTCTGTCCAAATGAGAGCATTATATGTTCTCTCCTTATCTTTGACCCCTATTTATAAAATTAAACAACAAAAGAGTTCTTGTTTGCACCTTGATGATAATAGCATTCTGAAATACTTGAATGATCCATTTTTATATCATGTTCCACTACGGATTTGCTACAAATAATGGAAGCAGAAAATAGATCCTTTCAAAAATTCAACATAGCATTAAAGATACTTGAAATCAGTTGTTATTTCTATTATAAGAAATTCTTTCCAGCTTTACCAAAGTAGTTATGAGCTCTCCTAAAAATCACATGTTTTCCATCTTCTTTAGTTGATTTTTACAGTAGAGATGCCAAAACAGTCATTGTTTTGACCTATCCTAGCCAAGATGTCGCAAGTCTTATAATTATTCCTTTTCTTTGTGGTTTCTTTTCATTGTTAACTAAGCCCTTTGAGTGACTGGTTGGGAAATAGGCTACTCAGAGTGAATACAGTTCCTTTCCAATTTTAAAAACCAGAAGATCAAATCAATAGATGAATAAACAATTGCTCTTGCCCCTTTTTCTCATCTGTCATGAAAAACTGCAAAGGCTCTTTCATCCTAGAAACAGTGGCTAGCATTATTTTGTAGTGGAGAATTTTCCAACAAATACAAGCTGGCTGAGATTTTTACAAGTTGTAGCTCCTATATATCTAAAGGGCACTATATCAGGGAAGACTGCCATAATGCAAGATGAAACCAGCCCCTTAAAATAATTGATTTTAGAAGTCTATTTGAATTACCACTTTCCAAGTGGGACCAAACTCTGCTAGGCAGATCTCATGGATGAGAATTTGCTCCTTAACATCCTCAACATCCTGTTGTAGTGCTCCTTCACTGCTCTCCCATTGAACAGCAGATTTGGGGTGGGGTGGGGAAGCAGAATAAGAAGTCCATTCTCCTCAAGAATAATAATCAATCTGTATCTCAGGGATGGCATAACAAACATGAGTTTACAATGTATATTAACATTTCACCTAAATTAACAACATAGATCTGTTAAAAAGTTCTATATTTATATACCAATGTCTAAGCCATCTAACCATTGAAGCACAGGAATATCTCAAGGAAAATGTACCATGGATTGGAATTATTATATTTGGTGTATATTAGAATCACAATTACATGTTTATGTGCAAGTAATGGCAAATACCTATCCCTTCACATTGCTAAAAAAATCCTTATGTAAAATGACTAATGCTTTTGGTATTCTATTTAAAAAAGAAAAGAATAGTCCTAAAAACTACTCACGCTTCTGAAGTTTAATTATTCTAAGGTATAACAAATCACAAGACCCAGCAAATATTTTTTTTAAAAAAATAATGCAAGTTAATTTATCTTCCATTCTCATGTGGTTTGCATGCTGAGATTATGAATTCCAACTACTTCTCTTCTCTGATCATACTATCATCCTACTGAATACCATAACAAGCCATGAATTTTGTCACTGCTTCTAATTATTTATCTTTCCTATCATGTCCTCTTGTATCCACTCAGGATTGGTGTTAATTTAGTATTGTAAACAAAGTACATATGATAACTGTCAGAGGAGGAAAGTATATTATATACACACAGTGTCTTCAAGGTTCACTTTGACAATATGTTAGCAGAAAACTCAGAAATGCTTCATAATTTTGTAAAGATAGAAAATTTGTTTAGCTAACTCATTACCCATAATCCAACATAGATTACACTGAATAAGAAGTGATTCTATACTATGGTGGTTTTGTATGTAAGAGGCATACAATATATATAATTGTTTTAAAAAAGAGAAATTTGTTATTTTATTCAACTGTTTTCTATACCAAGTCTATTTATGTATGTCAGGTTTTAAGCTGATGTTTTGTATATAAGAATCACAAATAAGGAACATTTAAAATAATGTTTTTATTACAAAGTTCTGCTTATTATTTATGGTGGCTAGAATTATGCAACTGAGAAATAAAACTTCAAGGCCAATGATATTCCATACAAAATCAACCCTAACCCTTACATTTAAATAATCAGCTATGCTTTTCTTTTTATATATAAGAGCATAATGTACTTTCTTCATCAAGATTAGATTTTGTTTCTTGACATTATTGTATAAACTATGTCATAAAACAAATTTCTTGGAATTAAGGTAATTGGGAGGTATAACCATTTTTAGAAGATATGGAAGTATAGGCAAAATTTGGTTATTGTTTGCAAAACATTATTTTCATCTGACTTGCCAAGTAGCTCTACCACATTTTGATTTCTTGCTGATGGGAAATGAATATCTGTATTTACCTTACTGAAGTTGTCAAGCAATTAAAAAAAAGCCCATTCTATCTATCTGCCTATCATTTTATAGGATACTATTTATTCAACTGAAAATTCTGCAGATGTCAGGGAAAATGCATTCGAAGTTATTCAAATTTCATTTTTACAAATTATACAATTTTTTATCGACACTTAAATATTACAGTCTTCCCTTAGATTATGTAGAGATCTTAACATGAAATCCAATTTGTAGATTTCACAATTAAGTTTTAAATCACAGGGAGAAAGAAGATCTCTGTGCACAATGCCGATAGCCATAAGGCAAAAGGTTCGACTCAAACTTTTGTCCTAGGCTTAACAACAGCTAGCCTCTTTTTTTTAATGTAACATCTGCTTACGTGGAGAAATACTCAAAGGCAGAACTCCTCTTTATGTTATGATGTTAAGCAGAACTTTTAATGTACTGTTATCCGCTATAGAGTATGCACAGCTAATTATTACATACTATAATGCTCTGTTATAAAGCAGAAACCTTCTCAAATCATGTGCTCGGGATCAGTTTGAACGGCTGCCTAGGTGCAACAGAACATTCTACTTAGGACAGAAATCACAAATTTCTCCAGTGTTTGTTTGGCTAATTAGCAGTTCCATGAAGAAGAACAGTGCTGACATTGTTCTGGGAAAGGTCCCCCTCCCCCATTTCCCTTAAGCTGCTCTTCGTTTAGATGCAGAAAAAAGATAAACTGCTGCTGTTCCACCACCACCACCATTGCTACTGAAGAGAAACAGCAGATTGGGAATGGATGGGGATGGAATTTCACATGGAGAGAGCAGGAGATGAAAGGGCTAAATGTAAGCTCTTAATATAACCCCGTTTTAGCCTTCTCAGGATGGAATCTATGAACATTTCAATTTATACAAGGGGAGGATATCCACCTATGACAAGGCTTAATACTGAACCCTAGTACTATAGTTCCTTCAAAGAAGGTCTTGTCTTTTGTCCTATGTAGGCTGAAATTAAGTGGCATAATCTACATATTTTATCTCTGACTCTTTCCCATGCTCACCACAATAACTTTGTGTTCAACAGCTGAGATTTCTGTCCATGAAATAAAGCTATCAAAGTTCCTTTTGAACAGAGGTTTCAAGTTCTTCCAGTGCTTTCAGATCGTTTTTTGGCAAGGGAACTCTCATTCTGAAGACTGGACCACAAATACTCATGGGAAAAAATAAAATATTGACAGACTTATGGAGTTTCTGAGAGTTGACATATTCTTTTTATTTATTTCCTTTTGTAAAATCCTTCCAGTCTTCTCAATACCAGCATAGTCTTTTGACAATTTGTGTGTGCCATGAATGGTTTTTTTAAATGTAATAATTCACATTACAGATTGTCCTTGATTTATGACCACAATTTGGGCACAACAACCCAATATTTCTGTTGCCAAGCAAGCAAGTCCCCCCCGCCCCCATTTTATGATCTTTCTTGCCATCATTGTTAAGTGAATCACTGCAATTGTTAACTTAGTATCACGGATGTTAAGTGAACCTGGCTTCTTCATTGACTTTGCTTATCAGAAGGTCACAAAAACTGATCACATCACCCCAGGACACAGCAACAGTCGTAAATGTTAATGAGACCATAGAAAGTTTAAAAATACAATAAAATTAAACAATATAAAGGAGGCAATAAGATGCAAGATCTGTAAGCAGATCCACTTCAATTTTTCCCATCCTTTTATTCAATAGAATCCCACAATAGGGCAAGAAAACAACATTTTTAACGTTCAGTCTTTTTCTTCTTCGTGAGTTTCTCCGTTATTCTTTCCTTAACCTTTTAATTTCCAGGCCTGGAAAATGTGCCACTACTGTACTATTTATTATAGCAAATAGCAGCTTTTGCAGAGGCAATTTAAAATGGGAAAATAATGTAAGGAAGAATGATTACTGGATGTATACTTCGCCCAATTTAATTCAAGTACCATTATGGCCTCCTTTTATATCTGATCAGAGCTGCCACAGTGCTTGGTTTATTTTATGCCTTAGACGCACGTATTATTATAAGTTACAAGCTTCATTTAAATTGTAAGCCCATAAATTAACAGTAAACACACACACACACACACACACACTTGACAGATACGAGCAACTTTTAAAAAATTGTTCTGATGAAAGACCTCTGTAGTATGATACCTTTAAATTTCCCATTTTTTTATTAAATCTAATCACGTTGATGACCGCATACACTTTCATTCTAAAGCAATTTCTGTGGAGGAAACTTTGAATGATTACTAAACTATTATTTTAAGAAACAAACACATTGTTTTGATTAGCATTTTTGTGGATAGAAACAGTATTAGACATGGTATGGCATTTCTGTGATAGTCATTAAATCTAACATATAAAAATGTACTTCTAGAAAACATATAAATGGTGAAGCTAGAAAGAGATTTGAGTCATTTTCCAGCAACAAGAACACTATAATGATAAGTATATGTGTTTCTGTACAGACTTTTTCAAGTACACAGTGGCTGTAATTTCAGGGGTACTTACCTTGTAGTAGCTAAACATTCAAACTATTAGTTATGAATACGAAGCCATAGCACTAGGCAGTACGATGCACAAACTACTTCTTAGTCAAAGCTGCACAATACATTAGCAAATTCTTTGCCCAGGTAATTGGTGTTCATCTATATAAATACTGCAATGCATTTGTAGATCTTTATACATCTGAGTTAAAATGTATTCACATTTATACATTTGAAAAATTGTGCCACCGTAAAAATATATACAAATCTTATTCAAGTGAAATACACTTCTAAAAAGACTGTTCTTTGCAAATATTAAAAAAGCAATCTCATCAATGACTTTATATTTAAATAGCAATTTGCTACATTCATATCTTCATTGTATCCTTTAATTAGAATTTGTAAAAGGTTCACTATGGTTGGCTGTGGTTGCATGTGTTTGGCAAGCTGGTATCATTTTATATATTGACTAGCTGATTACCTGGCCTTGCTTGTTTTTTTTTAAAAAAAAAAAACACGGGTGGTGTTTTGGAAAGGTGGATGGTGCTGTAGAAGGCCGGAATGCCGGCTCTCAGCTTCCGAAAGACCACCATGTCTTCCTTGAAGCTGGTGGCACTGCGGAAGATGGGCAATGCTTTGAGAAGGTGGAGGGCGGTGTGGAAGGCCGGGTCTCCCACAGCAATACTGCCTTTTTGCTTCTAATAGACCTCCACATCTTCGTTAATGCTAGCAGTACTGTGGGAGATGGGCGGTGTTTCGGAAAGGAAGAGGGTGCTGTGGAAGGCTGGGTCTCCTACAGCAACACCAGCTCTCCACTTCTGAAAGTCTGCAGCATCTTCCTTAAAGCCAGCAGTGCTGCAGAAGATGGGTGGTGTTTCTGAAAGGTAGAGGGCAATATGGAAGTCTGGGTCTCCTATAGCAATGCTGGTTCTCTGCTTCCAAAAGACCGCCAGGTCTTCCTTAATGTCGGCAGCACTGTGGGAGATGGGTGGTGTTTCAGAAAGGTGGAGGGTGCTGTGGAAGCGCTCGAGCCAGGCCCCACTGTTGTGGGAAGAGTCAGTGCTTCACCAAAGGTGGAGGATAATGGGGACCACTCAGTGCTGCACTGATGGCAGAAAGAACTGGGAAAGTCCTGTGCCACTTGTAATGATGGCAACAGTCAGGTCAGGCCCCCGCCGCTGTGAGAAAACTTGGTGGAGGACCTTACTTGGTGGGACGGGCTCCTCCGAGCTTCTTGGGCCTGTCCCCACTGGAAAGTGGGGTGGGGATATGCTATGGCGCGGTCACCTGAAGCCATACCATGCCACTGCTAACCAAAGCAGCCAAAGCCATTTAAAAATATGATGCCTCAGTTTAAAAATGGTGCCTCTATTTAAATCTGCACATGCACAATAGAAAGTTGCTGCTTGTTATTGAAGAGGGTCACTTTGCACCCCAAAAAGGGGTCAAATAGGACCCCTACCCTTTGCAGAGCCCTACAATCCTTTTCTTACTATGCTTTTCTACCTATCTGGCAAGTTTATTTATTTTATTTATTTATTTATTTTGATTTATACCCTCCTCTCTTTCCCGGTCAAGGGGAACTCAAAGCGGCTTACAACAATTAAAACCAATACAATAAAACAACCATTAAATACAATATATTTAAAAAAAATTACAACACAATCATACACCAACCAATCATCATTCATCCAAGGGAGGTATTAGTTCCAAGCCCGCCGACAGAGCCAGGTCTTAGTGGCTCTGCGGAAGGCCAACAGGTTCGGAATCGTTCTGATCTCCATGGGTAGCTGGTTCCAGAGGGCCAGTGCCACCACAGAGAAGGCCTTAGCTCGACAGCCAATGGAATCTATTATAAAGAAACATTGTGGTATGAGTATTCTGTAAAATTATATAAATACATAGGTTTAAAACAAATATCTAACTTATGGACAAGAATGCACAAAATATTATCCTTAGTTCCATTTCTCCCTTATATTGCCCACAATATTCTGTACAATCATTTCACATGATATTGAAGTTAAATTATCCAAAATCAGGTAAAATTAATTATATAAAAAGAACTCTGCTGGAGATCTTAGACCTGCCATTTTGTTTTTACAACAGATAAGAGAATGCCTATAGAAAGTCGCTAGATGTGAGTGCCTGTTTTCCAGCAACTGGTAGTAAAAGGTTAGAATATAATGAAAGAAACATCCAGTTAATTTGTCTTATAGTCACTGATAATTGTATATTTTAAAAATTTATTTACCACCAACTCTCCTTTAAAAACTATTCAAATTGATGCCAATCTTCATATTTTCCAATAGGGAATGCATAAGTTTAGCAATTAATTATTTGAAAAAAAAAAATACTTCATTTTGAACATCCTTTCTCATTCAGCTCAATCAGGTGACCTGGGTTTAGTATTTTAGAGAGAAAAATATCTTTCTATCTAGTGTCTGTCAGACCCAAACATAAAATGTGAATAAAATGTAACCTCTTTTACTAGTCTTTCAAACACGGCAAACTTTTCTCACATGAATTGTTTTCAATTTCTCAATCATTTCAATTACCATCTTCAATATATTTTTCCTAAAGTATCATTTCTGAAATGGACTAACTTGGATTGTACACACTTTTTCCACTATAGTTGCATTACAGAATTTTTGGGAATTATTGGAAATCTTAAAGGAAAAGCATTACTAAATAGTTGGAATAGTTTTGGTAACAAACAGGTCAAACTCCTGCCTAACTGTTATACAAAATCACAGAAACCCATGAACACTGTAGGCACAGTTCTTCTATTGTATCAGATCTCTTTCCTTTGTCCACAGTTGTTTGGAGTTGCAATTTTTGCTTAAAAATCTGATCTATTACTGAGAATCATAACATAAGATATCTTATGTTATAAGATGTGTATGAATGAACTTCCTTTTTGTCTGCTGAGATGTGAACCTTTGGACTGCTGTGTGGCACTATATGTATATTAATTAACCTCGGAAGTGATATTTAAAGTATTGGACTGCCATTACTGCATCACAGATCATGAAACTGAGCAGTCTTACAGAACTAATTAAAATACAACTTTTCAGTTGGAAGACCCTACCATTAACTTTTCTAAGCCACCATTGATGATTTGCTTCTAATTCATTGAGAATATTTTTGATAGAAATGTGTATATTGAAGTTAATTTTAAAGAAATTTACATAGTATAATCCAAAAAGTATACAGAAACAGTAAATATGATTTTGGAAGTTTGATATATTTCTAGACATACGTAAAAGTCCAAATCCTCTGAATCCACCAAAAGCAAAGATAGTTTTCTTTAATTTGAATTAAAACTCTAATTTGTTTTATTTCCCAAACATATGAAATTTAAATTCTTAATATGAACTTAAGAAATGTAGTGAGGTTTGACTATTCCCTTTTTTCACAAATAACAGTAAGGAGCAAAGACATAAGGAGCAGTTATAGATTATTCATCAAGCTTTTCAATAATGGCAACAAATGTTAGAAAGCAGAATTTTGCTCAGAAGAACATTACAGACAAAGAGTGTTTCACCTTTTCTTGCTAAGTTTCAAAAATACAAATAAAAAGATTAAACAACCTATAAGGAGCAACCTACTTATATTCTTCATGTAACGAACCTAATGTTCCTGATACATTCAGTTAACATTAAATGATATTCCATTTTGATGCAATCTTTTGTTTTCCAATATTTAATATTTTATATGAATGTACAATATGCATAATGAAAATATTTAATAAAACCTGAGGAATCTGACATTCATTTTACCAAAGCTGATTCAAATATATTGTATTTCTAGTACAGAAACAATCTAAGCCAATATTTTTAAAACATTATTTCAGATGTTCAAAAAAACCTAGAGATTTTTTTTCTGAACTAAATATTTTTAGGATTAAAACATATCTAAATTCTGAAGTCATTGATTGAGCTATATAGGATAAAAGATATTCCAATTACTTATTCCAAATTTCTTATATATTCTCCAAATGTATTTTTGATCTTTTTAAAAAATTGCAATACACTGTCAGTCAAACTTAGTAGAAGCCCTTTTCTAGATCACTTGATGCCTCTAGGGTTTTAGAAGCCAAAAATCCATTGGGACTTAATGATGTACATAGCAAGGATTTTAATTGCATATATTGCTGTTCAACCTTGCAATTCTCTGGCAGAACCTCAAAGGTTTAAAATATATAATTACTTAACATTTTGGTAATGATCCTATTATAAATACATATTTTCCAAAACAAATGTGTTGCCATTTTAAAATGTTCATTTCTTGAGAGGGGAAAACCAATTGGCTTTAGTGCTGGAAACATAATCAAATCCCTGCTGTATCTAGAAACCAAAGCTTGCCAGGATTGCAAGGGAACTAAATTGTAACTCTAAAGTTGAGCCAACAATGCTAACAAGTAAGTGTTGTTTCCATTCTAATACATGACTGAAGTTAGCAAATAAATCCTCTGGTAACACTCTATGGAGATTCTCAGTCATCCAAGTCATGTAATGAAATGTCTTCAAGAGAACAACTAAACCCAGAAAGCACAAAGGACTCCATACCTCATATGTCAGGCCAAAAACCAAAACTGTTTTCCAAACTGATTAAAAAAAAAAATACTTTGAAGTGTTTTAAAATTACTTAAAATAAATATACTGATGTGATTAGCAATGATTAAAAAAATGAAATGGAACTTGTTTTTGGTAGAATGCCATGATGAGCAATATGAATCCTGACAACCTAAATATTCCATGATGGGCAATAAGGTGAGCCAGCTGGGGAATTCAGGGAGTTAAAACCCATATATCAAACTGGCCACAACCTAAACCTCTAAATAGAAATCATACTTGGCTCCATTTGTTAAGAAATACATAGTTTTATTAGAGGTCAAGTACATTATAGTATAGCATAACCAGAACTGAGAATTGTGCACCAAAATCCCTAAGATCTACTTCCCCACTAACTGTCCCTTGCTGCCCACCCTACTGTAACCAATCAAGTCAATGCAAGATATGTTCATAATGGTCAGCCCAAGCACAGCTTGGTATGTAGTTCCCTCCTTCTTCCAGCTGGGTGACCTTGGGACAGTGTCTCAAGGAGGTACAGTCTCTACTTTCAATTACCCCACAGTTCATAGCAGTCTGTCACTTCACACATCGAAGCACAGCAACCATAAGGAGATAGCTGACACATAGATTTTAAAGTTGCCAAAGTTGAGAAACACTTCCCTAAATATTTACATTAGCAAACCACATCTGCACGCAAACAAGTAACAATGTTTCACAACATTTTATGCTTTTTCAAAATGTCTTCTGGATAGGCGTTGTAGGCACATTCAGTATTGACTGTGGTAAGGATAAACCCTGCTTGTCTGATTCGCTCCAAGAGTGACAGAGAAAATATATTTTATTTGCATTATAGTGTGAAAGACATTTCAGAGAATTCAATGCCCCTTTCCACAGTGAGGGCCCCTGAAACCGTCAATATGGAAATCGTTTGATCTAAAATATGATAATACTTGCTCTACTCTCCACATACTCTCTCACACACATTTATTAGCTACTACAAATCACATAAAATGACATGGATGTGTTGTCTAAATGTTACAGACTAAAAGTTGATAATTCCTAGTTGGCTCCGCTTCAAAGATGCCAAAGGAACTCACTCCCAGCTGAGATCAGAACCATCTCCAGCTTGCCGATCTTTTGCAAGGCACTGAAGACCTGGCTTTGC
>JANHGC010008112.1:0-14869 GCA_027560395.1 Boaedon fuliginosus
TTTCTTCTTATTTCTAAGTCTATATCTTAACTATTATTTCTATTATCTAATCTCAACATTTACATTTACATTTCTATCTTTCTATTATACCTTAACAATTACTATATTTTAATCCTAACCTTTACATTTATCTATAATTCTATATCTTACCCACCATATATAACCTTATTACATTCCCTTTATTTCTATATTTCTAATCTTTCTTTCCAATCTTACTTTCTAACCAGTTATAAAATGTGTCCCATATCTTATAATATTCTGTATCCTCTTTCTCTCTGATCATTAATGTTAATCTATTCACTTCTGCACATTCTAATATTTTACTTATCACCATCTCTTCATTTGGCATTGTCGATCCCTTCCAATATTGTGTAAATACAATCCTGGCCGCTGTCAATACCTGGATCATCAAATATGTATCTTCTTTGTTATATGTTCTACATATTATTCCTAATAAAAATATTTCAAGTTTCAATTCTATATATTGTAGTGTCAGGGTGTGGCAACTTCTGAATCTGTCTCCATGTGAATACTTTTCTCTATTCCTCATAAGACTTCTTCCCAAGGAGATTATGTTTTATTTTCTGTCTTTAGTTTAACAAATAATAAGGAGCTTGGATGGCTGACACATCATGAAAGAATAAATAATAAATAATTTTACATTTCTCCTGATAAATTTCACCCCATACATCCCATTAAAAACTCCCACTGTTTTAAGAATAGTGAATAGATTAATTTGGAGAATTCTGACCTGGTTTTCTGCTGTTCATCAATAGCCTGATATAGGTTCCTCTCCATATAGCTTGCAGTTTAACTGCAGCTTCCTCTTCTTCAGGAGTAGATTCTCTATTCTGCCAAACAACAGCACTTACCTCTGTTGCCTCTGAAAATACATAAATAATATACACATATCACAACAAAAATTTAATCCATAGAATTCATAAAAGACATGTCAGCTTTAGAAGGCATTTTTTTAGAAGCTTCCACGTTGGGGATTTTAGAGAGAGGTGAAAGTTTAGACATAACAACATTCTTCTTCTGTCAAGGCCGTGCCATCCTGCACCTGGGATAGGAATGATTGAAGGAGTGTCTCCAATTGGGACGACCGGTGATTGGACCATGTGACGGATTGATGGGTGCAGGGGGATGGGTTTTGGATTTTCAGCTACGAAGGGAAAACCTGGAACTTTCAGATTCAGGTTTTCCCAGATGTGCCAACATGACTTCTCTATATAAATTCTTACTTGAATGAACTTTGTCTCTGAGTGCTAAATGGATATGGGGAAGTTTCTTTGGAATGCTGACACAAAGCTGAAGAAGCTTCTTGGATGAGAAGTGAAACATCTTCAAAGATAAACAAGAAAGTCCAGTTGCCTCTTGAAAAACATACCTTTGGGACTACAGACATTATATTTTGGTTTTATTTATTTATTAAATGTATATACTGCTCATCTCACTATCAAGTGACTATGGATGGCTTACATCATAACATAACTATATAAAACAATTAGAACACTTAGAACATTAAAAGCATTAAAACATTGACCATTAAAAGTTGGAACCTTTAAATAAATGTAAATTATACATCTTGATTGCAGCAAAATATTTGACAAAATATACATGATATCAGGTTGGCAGGTTAGCACTGGACAGCAGGAAATTAAGTGGACATATAGCTGTTTTGAAAATTATATGAAAAGATATTTATCAATATGAGTTTTGATGAGCTGCACTGGAAGTTGGCTATTTATCACAGCAGATACTAGCTGTGTGATTGCCATGTTTCCTGCCTCAGTCTGGAGTGACACCGTGTTTGGAATTGATTCATGCCTTGGAGATTCTGGACTTTTCTTGCCTCATGAGTTTTCTTGTGTGTGGATTTAGGTTTGTCTGGTGGACTTACTTTGTTTGAGCAACTTTCAATTGCGTGTGGCCTATTGGGCCATTGCTCTGTGGACTGATCTTGGCCTGCTTGTGGTTGGACTTAATTGGGACAGTTCTGAGTTTTAGTGAAGGGAATCCTGAGGAATATTAATAATTTCACTAAACCACTGTTACATGTGTGTTTGTGTGTGAGTGGGGCAGCACAGTTACTTTGTTTACATCTTTTCAGAGGATCTTTCCTATTTAGCATAGATGCCCTGCTTTCTTGAAATAAATTCAAGTTATGTGTATCCTTTTAGTTATATTTCTGCAGATGCTTATTTAAGTGTGAAATTTTACTGCTGCTGTGCTGTCAATGATTCAGATGCTTACAGAATTTACGCCTTTAGCTAAGCAGCAGATTTAAAGATATGTGGTATTGCCTTCTTATCTCTTTTCTCCTTCTGCAGTAAAGTACAGAGTCAGCTTGTTAGAATATCAGAGACTTAGCACTTCTCATATATCAGAACTGCTATGCTGCATTTCAAAGAATGTGTAGTATGTATCTATTTGTCATCTTGGATCCTTAAATTTTGTGAAGCAATTCTCTTTGCATTTTGAGGTGCCTGCTTGTTTATACATGTGCTTACACTGTCTTTGAGCAACATATAAGACCCTATGTAATGTTGGGGCTCTTATTCCCAGCTCCTTTGAATGCCAAGCACCAGCAATTCACTATAAGTCTTAACTTTAGATGTTTATGGAGATTCTCAGTCATCCAGGTCATTATTATCCCAAAAGGGCATTTTTCAAGAGGCAACTGGACTTTCTTTGTTCTTCCTTCACGACTCTTAGCTTCTCATCCAAGAAGCTTCTTCAACTCTGACTGGATGGTGGGGAATGGAAGGATTTATATTCCTTGCAGATAGCTGGTCATTTGCATTCTTTTTGAAGTAGCTTTAGAACTAGAATTAATGAAAAGCTTTGTTTGATCCTCTCCAGTTGTTGGCGTTTCTTTAGGTGAGTTTTTCACCATACTGCAGCATAGGTTTGTCACTTAATCCTTTCATATGGCTGACTGAAGGGAGGACAGGGGACTTGGGACTTTAGTTCCCAGGAGATGGGAACTAAATTTGCATATGCTAAATGAATCACATGCATTACTGATTTCTCTTCTCCCCCTTTGTTCATTATTCTTAACTTCAATCAGAAGGAAAGGACCCTTAGAAGTGACTCCAGTTATGGACTAGAATGAGCAAACAGGCAGTAGCAACTTTTTCTGTTTTGGGGGCCTTACTCTCTATTGTCAGAGGATGAAGTAGTAGAACTGGAGGATGCATCAGAATGACAGAGAGAACTGTCCTCAAAAGTCATTGTCCTGGAAAATGCAGTGCAGGAGTTGCGTTTTTGTCAACATCTCTCTGTTGAGGAGGTTGTGTTTCTATCTCTATCTCCAAGGATTCCAGTCCAAAAGAACAATAGTTTTCTGTACACCCTTGGATTGAATGGCTGTTGGAGAAGGCTAGGTTTCTTGAACTGAACAGGGCTTTCTCAGTTGAACTGGATCCAGTCAGGGATATGTATGTTTCAGTTTGGGGACATATTCTGATAGATTCTACAGCCTGCTGTCCAAGGTGCTGCACAAATTATTCCTTTGAAAGAATATGGATTCCACTGGAAATTAGAACATCTTTAGCTTTCTGTTGGGGTGGAGATCAAGACCAATATTATGGGAATTTTAATCCCAAAACAACTTAAAAGCACCAAATAGCCTATTCTTATTTTATAGTAAAATATTTACTATTTTATAGTAAAAAAAAAAAAAAGGAAATTCTATTGAAAATTCCATTTCATCTCCAAATCTATGTGTTTTAGAAGAGCACTGCCTGGCTATCTAAACTTCTTTCCTCGACATTCTCCTTTGCCAAGCTAACTCAGGTTGGTATATCCAAGGTCTGAAAAACTAGAATAATCTATGAGAAGTTGGGTTCAGATATCTAATGTTCCCATTTTCGCTGTAACATGGTTGCATTATCTCCGGTGTTATTTGTAATTTTGCTTGATATAAATCAAGTCCTCACTGCATCTCATCTAATACCCTCTGCAAAAGAACAGTGCAGTCTTGTGATTCAACCCATTATTCCTGACTACAACCTATTTTTCCTGGGGCTGATGGAAGGAAATCAATAAGGGGGAAGTTTTTCAACGCTGATTTAAAAATTCCATGCTAAATGATAAAGTGGAATTGTTGTACAAAGTCCAGGGTTGAAAGTCTGAATTGTGAGATACAGTTGCAGATCAGATTGGTTGTTTGAAGAAATCAGAACTCATGGTTTAAATTCTGTGATCAATCTAACTTTTGCATTACAATATCCAACACACCGGCTCACATTAATTCATAGTGTTCCAATTGAGCTACTTGCATACATTGGACAAGTCCCCCTCTTTATCATCCTGCTTCCAATTCAGCTTTGTGAACCTGATAATAAGGAAGCTCCATGACATAGCCAAGAAATTTTAATTTAATACCTGGAGTGCAGCAATCCAGTCTGCGGTTAGTTAGCTGCACATATACATCCTATTTCAAAGAAATGAGAAGCAGAATCCTCCCTTAAAACAGGTTGTTAACATTAACAAGATGCACAATTCTGGAAGAGGGAAGTTTGTGAGGCAGAGGATTAAATGAGAAAAACTATACCGCAAGTGATTCTATATAAGATGAAAATAATGAAATTGAGTAAATTTAAGAGAAAATAGAGCTCTCGGTATTTCATCTTACGTTTCCATATATACAATGATTATTTTTATTCCATTTTCATTCCACCATTTTTTACAGGAGCTCAAAGTCATGTACATAGTACTCTCTCTTCCTGTTTAGTTCCATCGGAACAACTTAGGCTGGGCTGAGAAAACATGCCTGGCTCAAAGTTATCCAGTGGGGTTCTTTAACTATAGCATCACACTGACTCTTCAGGCATATGCCCACAAATACATTTTTAAAAACTCTAATTTATGGAGAATCAGGAGAATTCCTTCTTAATCCATATTGACATTTTTAAAAATTCTAACTCTATTTATAGTTAAGCCCTGAAGAAAAGAAGAAATAGAGCAACCTTACACCTGTTACTTTACATTAAATTTAGTGTGAGTGTCAACAATTGCTACATAACATTATTTAAATAAAAGGAAAATAATACTATATAGGAAAATCAGTTTAGTGCAGTGGTTAAGGTACGAAGCTAGAAGCTGAGAGACCATGAGTTTTGGTCATGCCTTAAACACAAAGCCAGGGTGACCTTGAGCTGATCACTCTCTCTTGCCACCCTAGCCAAACTATTTCAGAAACCTTGCCAAGAAAACTGCAGGGACTTGTTTAGGTACTGTGTTTCCCCGAAAATAGGACCCTGTCTTATATTTTTTTTGCCACCAAAAAAGGCACCAGGTCTTATTTTAGGGGGATGTCATCCCTTGACTAACCTATTAGTTAGGGGCACATCTACATTGGGTGCACATGTAAAAATCAAGCTAGGTCTTACTTTCAGGAGAGGTCATATTTTCAGGGAAACAGGGTAGTCACCAGGAGTCAAAAACTGAGTCAAAGGTATGCATATACAAAGGGATATAGAATATTAGAAAAGACACACTTAGAACTGAAATCAAATGAATCCTCAAAGGTGCTCTATAAAAAGAACTGAACAGAGTAGAGATCTACTAGAAAGTCTGTTACTGTAGCACTGATTGATAAAAAGTCTGGTAAGATAGATCAAGAGAAATCTAGATAGCAATGCCTCCCAGTACAAAAGGAAATGTAAAGCTGGTATCTCATAGACTAGGTAAATTTGTAACAAACAAAGCAAGAACCTGCAGAATCCACCCTGATTCCTTTTCTGGTCCTTAAAATGTACACATTACAATAACTTTAGGTGCGGAACTTGAATAGCTGACAGACTGTGGGGTGTCCCCTTTTTCTTGTCATCAGGGTCATTAATGTATTTTCCATTAACTTCTGAAAAAGTAAAAGAAATACAGATGAGGAGGGACTTCTAAGATTTCAGCCTTTGGTGGTGGGTGTTTTCCTTCTTCTCATCTATAGCCTGCTGTCTTAGTCTATAACTGGAATGACATATACAACAAAAATCTGAATTCCTGTTTTGTGTTTTTTTTAACATAAATGTTGACGTCTGCAGCTTGCCATATAGGAGTAGGAAAATGTGTGTCAATTGAATTGTTTTTCAATACAACTCTTAAAGTCAGGAATTGGCAATTTCCTAGCTAACTTTGATCTGCTGATTAGTGCCAGAGTGGAGCAATGAATACAAGCAGAGAAGGTGGATGCCATTTCTGTTATCAGAAATGACTTTATTCAGTTTACTTGCTGTCCCTCCATCTTACTACCTAGCACCTCTTTCTCACAGTGGACCTTGGAAATTTCTATCTTTTAAAATGTAAATTGGTTGTTTCAGTGTTTTGGCTAAAAATTCCAGTTTTACTTGCTGAAGCAAATGGCGAAAAGGGATGTTATAAAACGTTACTGCATATGAAATACTAGTGGGGGAAATACTGTCTGTTTTTGACTGATGTCATCATCGTTATCATCATCATCATCATCATCACCACCACCACCACCACCATCAATCATCCAAAATATGAATGATGGCCTTAAAATTGCCCAGTAACTTTGCCTGACTGTAAATATTTTCTTGAAAGCTTGAAGAACATATCTAGGAAGGATAAGTGTCCCGTAGGGAGAAAGGCTGCCATTCTTATAAATAGCTAGAGATATAGCAGGAAGGCTGAATTCTAAAATGTGACATCCTATCGCTGGGTAGTAATTGCCTTCAGTCAAGTCTGCCTATCATTTATCAGATGAAAGAAAGAAAATGAGGCTGAGCAGATATTCTTAAGGACAATACAGCCAGGACCTGCCTAAACAACTTTCTGGATGTCTATAAAAGTCTGATGTGCATGCTGCAGGAAGAATCCTGACCCTATTCAAAGGTGAGTTTGGGCAACTTATGACAGGTCACTGTGCATTTTTCATTGGCTGTCAAAACACCATCCAGCCATTTGGGAGGCATTTTCATAGACAAGTGCAGTACACTATCTTAATTCATAGTATGGCCCAAAAGTTTCAAATTCTCTGGTATTTTGAGAATTGCTGTGAATGCTTGAACTGCAAGGTTATTGTGCTTTGTGGACAAAGTCTGGTTGAGCCTGTGACCGCAATAACCACAGAAGAAACTTCATGATGGATTGATTGGTGTAATCTCCAGAGGAAAATAACTTTATTGCTCTTGGGTAGAATTATTAGGACAGCCAGCAGCACAGTAATACCTAAAGATGGCCCCCACTTATTGGTTTTTATTTTTTCTGTCTCTTTGCTTTAACTTTCCACTATTAGATACTACTAGATACTCCTCAGATTCAAACTCCATAATTTCCAGTTAGCATGCTACTTCTCCCTAATGTTTCTTTGATGAACAATTATAACAAACATTATTATATAATAGGAAATACCGTTTTGAAATTATTTGGAATTTTAAAAGGTAGAAAATCATGTTCTTCTTGATATGAAAGTGCCATATATGAAATGTAACAATTCAAGGTTATCATGCAGTTGAGAACTTGCAAGGACTTATGAAGAAGAAATGCAACTAGGTTTGTTCTAATGTCTGTGTTTGTCCTGTATGCGGATCAAAGAAAAAAAAACTGGGCAGACATTACTGTCATGCCAGCCCTTGCTGGATGTTGCATCTTGCTGACTATTTTATCCCTTTCTGGTATCATTTCTTGATTTTTCTTTTTAGACCAATTGAAGTGACTTCTCCTGGGAAATGCATGGGAGGTGGTGAAGAGTGACTTGAATTATGAATTTCATTTCAGAGCTTCTCCTGATCAACAGATTCTCATACATGAATCTACATGTTTATTTCCTTTCTTCTGGAAATTCATCAGTAGGTCATTTTATAACTTCTCTGGCAAAAGAAAGGAAATGACTTGAACCAGACATTTCCAAGAGTGGGTAATTCCTTCCAATTCTTTATGATAAAACGCCCATTTCTCCTGCAATCCAGTCCGAGTTCACCATGTTGGCACTCAGACACTTAATTTGACATATAAGGAGAAAAGGGCTGGGTGAAGATTCGCTGTATCTCAGCAAATTACTTGGCCATGTTTATTTTCCCTCTTTTGAATCCTTGTGCTAAACAAGGTTTCTTATTGATGGAGCTTAATATGCTCCCTGCCTTTTTAACACTATCACAAAGAACTTTATTTCTGTTTACTAGATTGGATGGTGGAGAGTATATTTCTTGGTTCAACTCCTCCTTTTGGAATCATTTGAATAACCATTGTATGGAATCTTAAGGCTTTTAGCTGATGATAATGTGAAAAGTACAGTCAGTTCATATCTACATGACCCAGCATTCAAGTCAACACACAGAGGTAGAAAGATAAAAGGGCAATCTGAGAAAATAGAGCTTCTCTATAAAAGACACTCTGTGTGAATGTGGAGAACAATCCATCTCACATATGCTATGGTGTATATGATGTTCTTCAATATGTATGGAAGGAGACCTCATGTTGGCAAGGCAAAATGCTACTGATGTGGCCCGATACTGGGCAAATGTTATTTACTGTATATACTCAAGTATAAACTGAGTTTTTCAGCTCCCCAAAAGGGGTTTAAAACTCCCCCTCAGCTTATACTTGGGTCACCTACCATTTTTACCCTTTGCACGACACATTTTCCAACCAAAATTATGCTGGGCTGGATTGCGGTCTGCCTCAGAGACCAGGCTCGTGGGACTTGCGGTGCACGATCCCCCACCCAGGTGTTTCCAGTCCCATTTGTGCTTTTGCCAGCCGGGGTGGGGTGGGGGAGCAGTGTCGTGTTTTTGGACAATTCCAGGCCTGTTTCTTCCATGATGCTGAGCAATTCCAACAGGGTTGGAATCACCCGAAAATGTGATGCTGCTTCCCCATACCCTGGTAGGCAAAGGCACAAACGGGCCTGGACTCTCCCGAAAATGTGTGTGTGTGTGGAAATCCAATGATGTACACCATCACCAAGGACCTGAGCAAGCTAGCCAGGCAGAGGAGGACAGGTAAAGCGAAGGGTGTGTGTGCATGGATTTCACCTGTCTGCCTTCTAACTCTGAGCTGAGCTGCGCTGGATGACAATGTCCATCTTCCTTGGCAAGCACCGGGAAGATCGCGAGTTGCGATCCTCCCCCGGGAAAACCTCCGAGCTCTCCGCATTCCCTCTTTGCTCCAGCTGCAAAAGGCGCCTCTCCGTCTCCCTCCCCCTCCTTAACTGCACCCCTCCAGGAGTAAGGAATAAGTGTTAGGAATAAGAGTTAGGGATAGGGATAGGGATAGGGGTAGGGATAGGGATAGGGATAGGGATAGGGATAGAATAGAAATAGAAATAGAAATAGAAATAGAAATAGAAATAGAAATAGAAATAGAAATAGAATTCTTTATTGGCCAAGTGTGATTGGACACACAAGGAATTTGTCTTCGGTGCATAAGCTCTCCATGCACATAAAAATATATTCCTCAAAAGTCCCCTATCCTTCAACACAACTACTTTTAAAGTCTTCTTCTGATGCCTCAAGCAAGTCCTTCTTCAAGAGTTATGTTAATCATCTGATGGAAAAGAAAATGTTTTCCTAAGCCCCCCAAAATTGATTAGTTGGGCTGACCAAGAACAGGAGCATTTACCTATTCAACTTCTGGAGAAGTGAAATCTGGGTGACTCATCCCTTTTAATCTTCCATCTTCAGCTGATAGAACATTATGGTTGGCCCCAAATAATCCACGCACCCCCAGGGGAGGGGGAAAAAGAGGAATTTCAGAGCAAAGTGGAAAGGAAGGTCTCTAATAAAGTTTCAATTTTGATCCTCATCAGACACAAGAGCCAAATATACATCTCAACAGATACGGATGAATAGAAATCAATTTTGGAAGAAGGAGCAAGAGAATCTACAGACAGGCATCTGGTTTTCATTAAAGGTGGACCACAAATCCCGGCATTAGAAATAATTGGGGGTCTCCCAGAAGCTGCGACTGTGCAGCAAAACCCAGGAAAGCAACCTAAGTGAAAGTGGAGTGGAATTACACCGACTCATTTCCAACGACAAATTTCCCAAAGGTATGCGTAAGTAATCGCGTAAAAGGATCCTACAGGAACCATGTTTCTTCGGAAGCCAAGGACAATTCCACAGTCTTGTTCAGTTTTCATCACGTCCTGTGCCAAGCGCATTGGGCTTCAAGCGTACAAAGTTGAGGGAGTCCAGCTGTTCTCCAAAGGACCAAGAAGGCAGGGCAAGAAGCAACCGATGGAAACTAACCAAGGAGAGAAGCAACCTAAGAATGAGGAGGACTTTCCCGGCCGTGAGAACCATCAACCCGTGGAACAGAAGCTGCCTTCGGAAGCGGTGGGAGCTTCATCCCTGGAGGCTTTTAAGAAGAGGTCAGACTACCATTTGTCAGAGGCGGTGTAGGGTTTCCTGCTTGGTTGGAGGGCTTGATTAGATGACCTGCAGTACAAGGTCCCTTCCAACTTTGTTCATCTGTTAATGCTTTCATGAAGTTGCCCATCAAAATGGTACCTAATTTATCGACTCACAGTCACCTGCTTTCAAACTGTTGAGTTGGCAGGAGCTGGAGCGTGTGACTGGAGCTCACTCATCTCCCGTGACAGCCCTGGGTCTCAAATGTGAGCCGGGTTATCGGCAGCCCAGCATTCTAACCAGTGGTGGGATACAATTTTTTTTACTACCGGTTCTGTGGGCATGGCTTGGTGGGCATGGCTTGGTGAGTGTGGCTATGTGGTCATTGACTGGGTGGGCCATCACACACACCCAGTGCCTGTTTTTAACCTAGAAAGCCACACTGATGCCTCCTGGCAGCCAAATAGGGGTGCATGGAGACTCCTAGAAGGGGAGGGGAGGGGCCAATCAGAGGTGGTATTTCCCGGTTCTCCGAATCAATCAAAATTATCGATACCGGTCCTCCCAAACCTGTCAGAACTGGCTGAATACCCACCTCTGGTTCTAACCTTGTGCGCCACCATGCTCCCAACGTTCCTGACCCAAAGAATCCTTCGGAGACAACATCGTCGGGATGCAGTGGGATTTCGAGAGGACTCGTTCCTTTTTAGCTGAGCAGAAACCCCCGTGAAGCACAGCACATGGAGCATGGCACATGCTTGAAGGCGTGTAAACAACAGTCCACGTACAAACACAGAACAGGGAAATTATTCCAATTATTCAAACGGTGAGCTTATGACCCTGGGAGGCTGCCTCCATCATAGACACCAACCAATTGCCCAGCACCCTAATTTTAACCCCCTGACCAGGGGGATGCTGTGTCGGTCATAGATGCGAGGACCATTCCTAAATCCCTAAAATGTCTTCCAATGGTCACTAAACAAATGGTCACAAGTCATGGACTACCTGTAGTTCTGCAAACGCACGCTTGCTTATTTCTTTGCCAGAATTACACGCTCCCTCCTCCTCCTCCTCCTCCTCCAGTTCTTTTATTACCTCCATTATTGTCGTTTTTGTTAACGCTGCTGCTATTATTGTTTTATTATTATTATTATTATTATTTTCCAAGGTGGCAGGATGAAAATTGTACTGTAAACACACGTTGCAGCGAAAGAGAAAAGGAGGAGAAAATATTTTTGGAGGTTGGGGGAAAAAAAATGTATTCCTGCTTCTCTGCGCGCGCACACACACACACACACACACACACGCACGCACACACGCACACACCCCTTCGAAGCTCCTTTGTCAATGGGTGGTAAATAGAATTCTTGCTGCCCCCAGCTGGACTGATGTGGAACTGATCCATGTTTTCGGCCGCCAGGTTCCTGTCAAGCCAAAGCCATCGGCTGTTATTGTTGGCTCCCAGAGGCAGGCGGGATGTAACCAAGCTTCTTGCAGTCACCGACCGACATCAGAAAAGACCTGACCTGTTTCCAAAAGCATGGCCTTCCTTCCACCCACCACCCACCCCCCGAACCCCTCCAGGTGCTACAAACTGGCCCAAAATGTAAACCGAATGAAAAAAAAAACAGAGAGAGCCGCGTCCTTCCACATTCAATTTATTACTGAGACGTTCGATCCCCTTCGAAACAGGACACGACAAGCCAAGATTTGCAAAGGGCTGTAGGGGCGAGGGTAAAGCGAGCGGGGTATCGCTTCGTGGCGGTCTTAACCGGGATTTAAGGGGGATGTGTGAACCAGTCCCTGCCGAGGGAGCATTCTGGCAGAACGTTGCTGGAGACAAGAGCATTTCCAGGCAAGTGGCTTCCCTTCCAGCAGCAGGTGAAAAAGGTAAATGCAGCGAACACGGCTTCATGTCCAACCTGTGGGTCCTAGGTAGGATGGTCAACCTGAGCAGCCAAAGCGTTGAAGGTCTAGCCAGGACTTTGAACCTGGGGTTTTGGTGTGGGTTTTTTCCTAATGAGCTACCTGAGTCCTCCCCAACACACACACACACACACACACAAATATTGAGGCAACCAGTCTTAACCCTTCGTTCTGATAGGCAGGAAGTTTGCAAATTTGGTCATTCACGGACGCTCGTTTCAAGGGATGGAGAGAAGAAAGGAGGAGGTGTGATCTCCTCGGCAAATATCCGTTGTGTATATAAGAATTTCCTTTTCTGGGGGAGTTTAAGAGCCCCAAATTGACCCAACATGATGACAGCCATGTGCCAAACTGCAATGGGAGGGTGGGCTTTACCTGGAGAGATGCTGAAAACCTTTGAGTCAAGACCGTTTGATGATTAATGTCTTCGGCATTTCCGAGACCCTCTCGGGGTCCTTTGCTTCTCTTGGCGGGCCACGAGTTTGGCAAAGGAACCCACCACTCATGCTACTCATTAGCAAACCAGCTTTTCTCCTTCCAAGGCGCGGAGACCAAACTCCATAGGATAAAAGTAAGACTTGCAGGAAAGGGTGAAGGGATGTACAGAGAGAAGGGATGAAACGGTCAGGCGAGGGATGCACAGAGTGTTGGTGGGGATGCCATTTGGAGGTGGAGGCGATCCATGTCGCAGGCGGCTTTGGCTGATGGACAGCCTTTGGCCTTTGGCCTCCCAAGCCTGGGCTGGCCTGGCCAGAGGAAACCTCTGTTGCTCCTTACTCTGAGGTTGCTCAGCTGGTTTCAATTCCAGTTCTATAGTTGTTTCCAACACAGGAGAAAGTTTTAGCTCAGGGTTGAACTGTGGGGTCCTTGGTGCTCTCTGAGCTTGGTGGTTTTCTTGGTTCCACTACCCAACTAGGTAATAGCATCAGTGCTAGAAGGGAGTGAGGCATGTGGGAGGAGGAGGAGGAGGAGGAGGAGGAGGAGTGTAGGGTCTTGATGCTCTCTGCTGTCTGATCGGGGGTGACTTGGTGGGAAACATCTGAATGATGTTTCTTGGAGTTCCTAGGTTGGGGTCCTTCACCTCCATCAACATTTGAGTCTCAGGGGGTCTAAAGACCTCAAGAAATGCTGGGGACCTCTATGATGGCAACCCTAGTTTCTCAAAAGCTTTTGAGCTTTCAACTCATCACGAAGAGGAAAAGTTTTGGGACACCCACCCTACCAAAGCAAAGGCTCCCCGAAGAGACCAGAATCATCTCAACCTCCATGCCGTCATCACCTTCTAAGCAAAGGACAAATTATTTTATTTGAGTTGAGGGCCAGGGTGGGATGACCTCTTTCCCGTCCTTGCATTTATTTGATTTGCTCTAGTGCTATTTGTGTTCCCTGCGGGGATCCCGAGGCCGGCTAAAAGCTTGACGGCCATCCAGAGAGGTGGGCTGACTTCAGCCCTGACCGGAGGGTGGTCCCAGCTCCCAGGGGTCAGGTTTGAGGTCATGGAGAGGGCAGCTGGGGGGAAAGGTTGTCTTGGGGCAGCGGCTGTCATACCTGCTGCTAATCAAAGACACAAGGCAGCTGGATCAAGAGCTTTTCTGTTTGTAACTTTTCAGATGTGTCAATCCAGACATACTGGTCTGTAGGAGATCATGCTGGACACCTTATCCCAAAATCAGGCCAGGAAAACTTCCCACAATGAAGAATTCTGGAGGAGGGTCAGCAGAATAAAGATGGAAATTCCCTTAATTTCTAGACGGGTATTTCTGGAATGGACCAGATCTGGCTTTTCTAGGGAGTTCCTTCAAGTTAGCTAGCTAACTACAGCACAGGCCATTCTCACAACCCCAATTGAGCCCAAACTTTGTGTTGCTAAGGAAGACCGTTGGTTAAGTGAATTTTGGTGCATTTTACGACCTTTCTGGCCACCTTTGTAAAGCGAATCACTGCGGTTGTTCACTTTGTCGCACGTCCGTTAAGCAAATCTAGCTTCCCCAGTTGACTTTGCTTGGCAGAAGGTCTCAAAAAGTGATCTCGGGACCCCGGGATGTGATGGTCGTCATAAATACGAGTCAGCTGGCAAGCGCTTGAATTTTGATCACACAACCAGAGGGGTGCTAAGGGAGAAAACTGGTCATAAGCAGATGTGATATTTAGCCAGTTCTTACAGGTTCGGGAGAAGTGTTACCAAGAATTTTGATTGGTTCGGAGAACCTCTGTTTGGCCCTGCCCTGCCCCTTCAAGGGGACAAGAGAAAGGGGACACCATCAAAGAAATGATGGACTAGAATCATTAAAGAAAGGATGGAAAAGGAGGGACAGCATGAAACGCGAATGGCAAAAATGAAAACGATTTTATATTTATTTGAAATAATGAAATAGAACTGTTAAATTGCCCCGCGGCGAGCTGGCTGTGATGCGTTGACTGCAACAATTTGCGCACAGCAAGTTGGCTACCGCAAGTGATCCCATCCTCCCATAGGAGATGCTGCCTTGTCATAATTATCACAATCATCACCACGTTTAATTCAGGGAAATAAAAACACCCCACAAACCGTCAACCAACCCCCACCCCCACCCCGCCTAGTAACCCGTATCGGGCCCATAAAAAAAAACCCCAACCCAACCCCT
>JANHGC010008113.1:1867-15544 GCA_027560395.1 Boaedon fuliginosus
CACCTTAAATAAATAAATAAATAAATAAATAAATAAATAAATAAATAAATAAATAAATAAATAAATAAATAAAACATACATACATACATGCATGCATACATACATACATACATACATACATACATACATACATACATCTATTAAGCAAGATTAGTTTGACAGATAGTAAAATTAGAGAAGGGGCAAGACAACCAGATAGATATTTTTGCTTTGTCTGAGATTTTCCAAATTAAGCAGCAATAATTCAGGGAGGCATATTTATGTTGATTTAATAAAAGCAGACTACATTATTCCTATTTTTGGAAGTTTATTTATCATAAGGTTGGCCAGGTTAGAATAATGTGCAGAGAATATGAATGGAAACTGTTTCAGACTTCTGCTGAACCTGTGAAGGTCAACCATGGAAGGGCCAGAACAAAGAAATATAGGGACATTTGGGTTGGGATCATCTCTACTTCCTACAGGGTTTTTACACATTGGCTTATGAACTTCCTTTTCAAAAACCTTGCTGGAAATTCCGTGTTGCTTTGTTTTGATTTTTATATCTGAGTTCCTATGTGAAAATCAGATGTACCTCAACTGAAATGCATTTTGGTGCTGTATTTTGCAGTTCACATGTATAAAATGCCACAGCTATATTCAGTCTGGAATGACCTCTTTCTTACTTTTCAGACATCCTAAACACATCCTTGCTTAAAAGTAAAATACTTCGGTTTCTTTCTAGAATCAGAGAAACAATAGGGCACTGTAGTGAAGTTGAAGTCTTTTATCTTCCTGCAGATTCAACCACAATATTGATTCCTTATTGACCTAAACTCTAAGTATGGTTGTGGGTCCCCCCCCCTTTACACAGTCTAAGGGATGGTTGAAGAAGCTATTCCTTTAATATTGATTTCTGTGAAGGAAAAAAAAATACAGAATACCTTTGTGTCTGCAGTTGCTATCAGCTGAAGAAAATACCTGGTTATGCATTTATAGCATTATATCAAAAGTCTTAATTGGCAGCTTTCTCTCTGTCTGTCTGTCTCTGTCCAACTTTCTCTCTTTTAAAGCTTAGAAATAGGCTTGCTCAAATGTGTTATTGGTCTTAATGATATTTTTGAAGTGAAGCAAATTCATCAGCCTTTTTGAAGACGGCAAAACCCAAAAGATTAGATAGCCCTTCTTGGGCTTGCTGTGACAGTTTCTCAAATGTGGTCTTCTGGTCCTTCGAAATCATAGTAACAACAACAGCAGCAACTGATGAGAAAATGTATCCCCCTTTGATGTGATGTTGAGAAGTTTCCTTATAGTCCACTTTTGAATCGGGCTAGAATTTAGCAAATAATAAATGGTATGATCTGTTTGATATGTATTTTCTACTTCTGTATGTGACAACGGAAGTAGAGTTTCTAATAATCAGAGATTATAAATGAATCATGTGCAGATTGGCTGTGGTCATGTATGTTGTACGTACAAATTGATGCAGGACCATAATTAGAGATAGCAATTGTGAAGGAGCAGGTGGCAAAACCAAAAATAAGTAAAAAAGTTGAAAAAAAATGTTTACATAGATGACAATTTAGATAATCAACTGATGATAACAAAATACAGATAAAGAGAAAATAATTAATAATTTAAATATTATTTTAGTTATAATAGTCATGACATTCATTTTTAGATATCATAAATGGGAACCCATACATTCTTTCTATAGACTGGAGGATTTCAAGTTGCAATAATATTTTGAAGTGCGTGAGAGAGAGAGCGTGCCTGCATACACATGCGTTAAGGTCACTTTCTGACATTTGGCACTTGCCTGGACAATTTCTTGACAATGCTTTTCAGAAATAGTTTGCCATTGCCTACTTCCCAGAGCTGAGAGTGTGTGATGAGCCCAAGGTCACCCAGCTGGCTTTGTGCTGGAGGGGGGAACTAGTTTCTAGATTGAATTATTTATTTATTTTCTATAGCCTTAAGCACTGCACCATACTGGCTCTCAATGTATTAATTGATAATACTGTTGTTACTGTGCCTGTTGAGTCCTTCTCAAGGACTTGGGCTAGGCAGATTTTTTTATGGTGTTAAAGGTATCATCTCAGGATGTAAGCTGTTCCAAGTAAAGCTGCCTTTTGCAATTGACTGATGGTGCTGTCAATGCCAATGGTGCTCAAGTGGTGCTCCAGCTGTTTTCAAACTGCAGCCAAGGCACCTATTACTATTGATACTATCTTTGCTTTCTTTCTCCCACCATCATTCTATTTCTACTTGCAGGTCTTTGTATTTTGTTATCTTCTTCAGTTCTTTCTCTTCTCTTCTGCTGTCTCCAGAGACTGCCATGTCTACTATCCAGACTTTTATTGTCATTTTTGTTAACAATAGTTAAATTTATGTAGAGTGTTATATAGCAGGCACTTCTATGTTTGAATTGTAAAGTCCCAGAGCCTTTAACTCAGGGGTGGGGAACTATGGCCCTTTTATGACTTGTCGACTTCAACTCCCAGAATTCCCTACTTGCTCAGGAATTCTGGGAGCTGAAGATGTCCAAAGTCATAAAAGAGCCATAGTTTCTCACCTCTACTTTATCTTCATTTTCTATTAGTTTTTATATTTTGCAGACAAGCAGTATTTCTTGCAAATCTTCCAATGCACTATTTTGCGAATTTGTCATGATGCTGTTTGCAGTCAGATTGTATGATCTTCTTGCAACAACCAACTAGGTGGTTTGTTGTTTCTTCAACTTCTTTGTAGAGGTGGCATTTACTGTCTATTGCTTTTTTTCCTCAGTTTTGGGTTTGTATGCATTTGTTCTTATGGCTTGGTCTTGTGCAGCCAGAATTAGGCCCTCTGTCTCTCTTTTTTAACTTTTCTGTTGTGAGCCATTGCCAGGTCTTGTTATCTGCTTGGCCTGTTAGTGTTTTTGTTTGTTTGTCTTGTTTTGTTTTTGTTTTGTTTTGATTTGTTGTAATGGTCATGTAATAGGCCTTGTCACGGTCCTTTTCTATTCTTCATTTGGTCTTTCTTGTAGGCCAGTTTAGTCTCTCCAGTACTCAGTAAGCTTTTCTGGTATACTAGCTTTGGTGCATTTTCTTCACCACCCTTCAGATTTTCTTCCAATGCCCTTTTTTCTTCTTTAATTGTGTGGTGTACTCTCAACATTCCAGAGCCACCTACTGTATTTCCCTTGATAAGTATAGTCTGTCCACATCACTACATGGTTGAAGGGCATGATTCATTGTCATTATTTTTCTAGTCTTCCTAGGCAGTAATTTTTTTTTTGTTCTTGTTGAGTCCAGTTCATGATTCCTGCTGTATATCTAATGACTGGGACTGCTCCGATATTAATTGCCTTGATGGTATTTCTTCCACTGAACAGAGGTGCTAATCTTGGTGAATGGAGTATCCTCCACTGACTTTAAGATCTTCTTCATTCTCATGATGTATTCTAACCTTCTGCCTGACTTCAGTGTGCTTAATGTTGTCAATTTGAAGGATGCCCAGATATATTTGGTGATAATCTTCATCCAGATTCTTGATATTATTTCCATAGGGCATCTTAATTTCTTCAGTTTTCACTTTTTTCTCCCTATTGGGTGGCACATTTGTCAGGGAATTATTTATACACAAAAAAGTAAAATCACAGCTACAAGTTGCAGCTGAGGTTGGCTTTCATATCCACCAAATTCTTCCCAAGACCCTAGGATGTCATAATATATTGGCATAATATACATGTAGATCCAAGCAGTGTGGTCTTTAGTAATTGACAAATAGTAACTTTGTTTATGTGCAGGTTTCTTAAACACCTTCCAAGATTTTTTGGCAGGGCATATAGTGTCATGTATATGTATGGCACTATCAGGACTACAACAACTGTTTTATGCAATAATCTTTCAGTACCATTTTAACATCTTGATACTTTGTGATCGTCTTAATTTTTTTGTTATCTAGTTTATTGTCTCCTGGTATTGCCATATCAATAATGGCTTGGCTTGGCTTGGTTTGTTTTCACATGAAAGTTTATTTTTTTAAAAGCCCAGATTTGCCTTGATGTCAGGATTCACTGGAAAATTTGTGCTAGAATCCTGGTATTAAGCTGCACAACATTTTGACTGTGCAACGTTGGTGGATTAGCAAAATGTTTAGCAGTCATTTTTGTTTGATAATTTGGATAAATGCCTTGCAGGGATTCACTCTAGCCTTTTAATTATGTTTCCACACATAAAATAAAGCTGTGTCCCATACTCACATTCTACATACAAGAACAAATGAAAGAAGTTGAAGGGAAAGGTGTGATGTCTATAAATGTGTGCAATTTACTGAAATATAAATGGAGCATTATAGTAAGAAGTCCAAAGAAGATGAAGTATCTTTAAGGCTACCCCAAATATATTTCACTCAGTTTGTGTGTGTTATGTGATAATTCACTTCAGATTCTGTTGGGCATGTTGTATATTATATTAAATAAGCCACCACCACCCCACTTCTCTCTCTCTCTCTCTGAATACATTGGATTGTGGAACCCCAAGTCATAACACATGTTTTGTCATTTTTCCCTCATTAGTTTTATAAATATTTATGTTTAATCTTTATGTTTAAAGATTCCTTACATGAGGCTTTTCTTTCTCTATTTCCATCATAGTATAAATTAATATGTTAATTCCGGTCTAATTTGGTACTGGTAAGCATGTGACCAAAAAAACCCCTAAATTAAAAATATGACTTTTTCACAGACATTTATGATTAAAGTTCTTAATTTATGAAATGTAATCCTTTTTGGAAACTGGTGAGTGGGGAAAGTCAGGGAGTGGTTGTTTTATGTTCATTTGTTAATAAATGGGAAATATTTACAGGGCATCTTTTACATGGATTCTAAAATATAGTTAAGCAGATAAAATTAATAGGTGCAATACAATTTTTTTAATGATTTTTTTTTGGAATAAAGCAATCTTTAGTGGAAATGCTGCATAATTCGAGACCTCATGTCATATGTGATAGAATATGAAAATGATGAAATGGGAGCCCTGGATCTATAATATTGGATTATATTAATTCAATGCAATCCTAAATATACAAATTAAATCTAATTTAGTTTTTGTCCAAACCCTCCTGAGAGCAAGGTATCTATGGTAACATACTACTAAAGGTCATCCTCAGTCCCCCAAATATTGTACACCCATTTTGTGCCTGCATGAAGATCTGTAGAGAAACAAATCATACATACCACATCTGAAGAGAGTTTCATACCCATATGGCAAATCCTAAAAGACCATCTCCCTCATGCTTGCCAAGCTACTTGGCCATACTATCATGCTTCCACAAAGGAATTCCTGTTTGCTTCCACAAAAGTTAGTTCTGTCCTCCTTTCCCTTACCCTAGTATTCAATATCTACATGAAGCCATTATCCAGCAGTTGCGTGGGTGGGTGGGTTTGATATAATCAAGCTGATAGTAGAATAACTTCTGATTGTTAGCTGCTTTTGGAATCTCAAGGGAGCTGATGCTTGAAAACATATTTTGGGAGTGGTGACTCCAACTCTTTGGAGAGGCCTCCTGTTTGAGGTTAAATCTACTCCCACCTTGATCCTTTATACTCCCAGATGATATTGAAGGCCTTGTGGAGGGCATTTGGGTCATGACATCTCTTTGGCCCTGCATGCTTTAGGGCAGGGGCATCAAACTCACAACATCATGGCAGTGTCACATGATGTATCAGGACTCCCCCCCCCTTGATTAAACCAGGCATGGGCATGGCCAGCATGTGATGCATCCAGCCCACATGCTGGGAGTCTGACTGCTTTAGGGTTTCCCTGCTTTAGGGAATTAATGATTCTCTGTATCTTTGTATTGGATTTTGTTTATGTGGGATCTCGTTCTCCTCATTTTCCTTCTTCTCCTCCTTCTCCTCCTCCTTCTTCTGTAAACTACTGTTTGTTAGATAGCAACAGAGTAAAAATCAAATAAACAAATAAACACATTTCCAAGGATGATCCTGGTGTACAGGCTGGCTGTTGCTAATTAATCTGTTCTTTCATGGAACCATTCTATATTATTTAATTCATCTTCCCTTCTTTGCCCACAATGGAGGGAATGACGTATTCCCAGTCCACTATAGTAAGAGCTCTTCTAGAGTTGTGATTATGGTTGGTAATTGCTAGTTGGTAGTCACTATTGCACCGTATTGATGTTGTACCTCATATAAGGTAGTGGACTGTTTCCATCTATCTAATATTCATGTGGTTAATAAATCTATTTATTTACTGTTTTTCATGCATGGAAACATACATTTAATTATGTGAAAGTGTTTACAACTGTGTGTGTATATATGTATATGTGGGTGTATTTGTAAAACATATTTTCTAAATATGTTTTCTTTCAAAGTATGATTTTGAAAACAAATATTCATCCTTTTTTTGTACTCCAGGGATTTTGGACAATTCCCATCATCTAACCAAGTCAAACATTAATTGTTCTGGCTGGATGTAATAGTCCAATACAGCTTGAGAGCACCAGCTTATATATAAATTCATAAAGTTGGGAATGAAGGACTTGTGCCCCTCAATTCTCAACCTGAACTACCAGTGACCATCATCCCATGTGAAGATTTCCATCAGCGATACAAAGCTTCATAATAAAACATTTGAAACACATTTTTTTAAAAAAAACACACACAGCGAGGTGAATAAAGTCCTTTGCCTGTCAGACCACTGTAATGAAAGGAAAAAAGAAACACTACCAATAACTACCAATAACTTTTTTACAACAGTTATCATTTATCCTAGTAGCAAAATCCATTCAACCTTGATTATATAGGTTACACACTCATAAAAGTTCAAGCAGCCATAAAAATTGCTGTTGAAGATAAATTAACAATAAGTAAAAATTGTAGCCCAAACAAAGATCCAGGCTTCTAAAAAGTGTGTCTTAAATTAATTTGAGACAATTAATTTCATAAAAGGCCAGAGGGCGAAGAGAGAGAGCTGAAGGAAAAATAGAATTATTACACTCTGCCTTGATGCAGCTATATTGAAAAGTAAAGGATAAGATCTGTCTTGGAGAATGTGCTCAAATAGCTCTTCAACACCGCAATTCTGATTGTATTCATGTCCCAGAACCACCTTCTTTTCTGGTTGAGATCTTCTTGAGATGAATCCAATACATTCTGTTTGGTTCATGGACCCAAGTTATTCTATCACTTGAGATTCCAAAGCTTTGCAGTACCCAGCATCTGGATATGAATTTTGATGTACCGTTTAATGCTATTTTTGTAACAATTCGGTCTGCTGTAGTAGGAACAATTATCTTATGAATGCCAGACCAGGCAGTACATAAATATTAATGCTTATTTTGAGTTGGCAGGGGAGACAATCTTAAGGTCAATGCATACCCGAAACTGGTAAAAATATCCTTCTTATAAAACTACTGTTGATGGGGGTGGGAGTGGGGGTGAATTAAATGGGAGTGAACTAGATGAGAGGGAATGAGAATTTCCTCTGAATTTCTAATTGGGTAAGGATGAGAGGGAGAAGTCAGGAAGTGGCTGTCAGGTGGCTGTACTTTCTTTAACTGTTTTTTTTTAAAGTTGCTTGCAGGAAGTATCAAGTGCCCCAGAAGAATCTGCAAGATGAAGGAACACTCCCAAGTCAGAGCAAGCAAGCAAATCCACAGAGAGCTTTTATTCAAGATAAAATAAATGGCAGAGACCTCTGCCAATGTAAGGAGATATTTCCTCTCTCACCAACTCCAAGCAAACATTTAAATTTTACTCTCATAAAAGTTTATCTCAGTAATACTCTTACTCCAGGGCAAGAAGACAATAGGGGAGGGGGCCTGATTCAAAGGGAGTATACAGCATTTCCCAGGCACAGGGGGCAGGATTTAGCTTCGCTTTAGATAAGAAGGTCAGCTTCTCACCTGACTCCTCCCTCCATTTCCTCACATTAACATTTTCCATATGGAGGAAGTGAGGGCTAAGTGACTGCAGACACACTATCTGCCTTTCTGCAGGTATCCAATGTGCTAAATCTGTAGATGGACTCAAGTTTGCTTGTGGTCACTTGAGAGTGAATACTTCTTTTTGCTTTAGAGAACTAGCACATCTCTTCCAAGAAATCCTCTCTAATCCTGGATTTGGGATTCAGTCAAATGCAATGCATAACCCAGTGTTTTCAACTCATTGACACACACATATGTTTTTGGCTCAATGCTTGAGGGATCATTGGCAAATTTTCCTCTGGTGGTCCTCCACTGATGTTAGTATCCTTCCAGCGGGCTTTTCTAGTGGTGGCAACAACAACAACCGTCTGATCAGCTACTCACTACTTTAATTTGCTGCAGTGCCCCTAATTGTAGAATTGCTGCTGGATATTGTGGGAAATTAAAATGGCATCTGCCAGATTCCCACTGGGGATCACTATCTTAATTTCCTATCTTGTCCCAGAGCAATGCTATGTTGGAGAATTGTAGTAAATTAAAATGGCAGCCTGCCAATGGGGGTTAACCAGAAGGCTCAAGACAAGCAATTTGCAGTCAGCCTTCATGTATATCAGCATAGATACATAGAAGACAATGAAGGAAAGAGACACAATAGAAACGAAAGCCTTCAGAAATTCTTCATGCACTCCCCTTAATGCCCTTGGAGCTTTAGAGAACGCTATCTTTTGTTTTTCTTGTTAATAATATCCTGAAGGAGGATGGTTAGATCTTGGGCCTTTTTAGTGGTGGCACATTTACCTAACAGTGAATATTAGGAAAAAGTCGCCTAAGAATAAGAGGTGCTAAACATAGGATCCATTACCCAGCGAGATTGTGTGAGCTTTTACATAAGTAGCCATCTGTCTAGCAAGCTTTAATATGTATATCTTTTCAGGGACAAAAAGAAAGAAGAGAAGGAGGATTCAATGGTATTAGCAGTACTCCTAACTATGTTACTCTATGATTCCAATAAAGAGGGATGTTCAGATTGTTCTTTCAGTATTTGGCGATATTACTAACATTTCTTGTCTTGATGAGAAAATCTCTAAATTTTTGAAAATGGAAAGAAATTAATTTGACTGTGTTTATAGGCTAATTAGATCTTTTAATATTGACCATTTCATTGTATTGTTGTTTTTAAATCCACATGGGCAAAACATGGATGACAGAAATATTTGGATGAAATGAGTACAGAATGACTCAGTGGATGAACTTTCAAGTAAATGCTCATGAAATACTGCATGGCATATGATTGGAGAAGCTTGCCATAGGATCAGTGGATCCTATGTGCATCTGTATGTGCATCTGTGTAAGAAGTTTGTTTTTCCAACTTTGGGTCTTGCTATCACTTTGCTACTCTGATGCTGCTTCAGACCAATTTTATTTTCATTGCTTTCAACATCAAATAGCTTGGTAATTCCCTTTGACTGCTCCAATTGTCTCATATATCATTGGTCATAGATACAGGTATATAAACAGCTGGACAATAACAGTAGCAAAATATCCATCCTTTTGCTTTCCAGTGACTTCTATGACTAGTCACTTTGAGAGTGATCAGTGAAAAAAAGCCCTCTGTTCAGACACACAGTTTCTTATTTCTCCATGGGCTTCAGTTTACTTTATTGAATGATGAAGGGATGGACAAGTGTGAAAAGCACTGAGTATTTCACAGGTCTCAAATGTGCAGGTTACTCTTTTGCTGTGGAATGACATGCTCTGGAAAACTGTGCTGCTGCTGAACCGTAGGCAGCAGTTTTGCCAGATCCTTACATTAAAATGAAGGGTAACTGAGTTAAAAAGGGTGCTTTTGAAGAGATGGAGAAAAATCTCTCAAGCTTCACTGTTGTGAGAATATTCAACTATTTAAAGACTTCTGGTTGCCAGTCTACTTCTACCATTATTTAAATCAGGGAAATGGTTGTATATTCTTCTCAATGGATTAATTGAATGGGAAATCCCAGGCTGTCAAAGATTCTGTAGTGAATGAGACAACATACTCATGATAAAGACACAATCAGATTTGACTATCCCATGTCATCATCAATTAAAATCAGCAATTATTTAATTAAAGGATTTTTAAAAGACTTTTTGGGTGCCGTGTTAATTTTTCAGCTGATACTGGAGAATACCTTAATTAAAGGATTAAATATTGTTTTATTCAATTTCGGCTCCATGTTTCTTAACATCAACATTTGTAATAGGTTGTTTCCCTCTGTACAGACTTTTTAAAATATAAATATTATGAATGATTAACATTTTGTATCTTTCTTTAAAATTATAAAATGTATTTACATGTACTCTTAAACCATGTATGTCCAGTTCTTCTTTATGTCTATTTCTGTTATTTAATTTGTTGTTCTAATGTAAACTATGTTCCCTGCATCACTCCTGAACAAAGCCCAATCTATCCTTGTTGGTGTCACAAGAGTAAACAGATCTGGCTATTTTTGAGGACAATAGAAAACAAAGTAATTCATTTTGGATGGACAAATATTTTCAGTTTTTTTAAAACATTGTTTTGACATTAATGATTATTGTAGCATTTTTTTAAAGATTAGCCTTCTGTTAAAAAAAAAAAGCAGGATTTGTCTTGTTGATCAAGATATTGTGGCTGCAGACTCTAGAAAGCCTCTGGAAAAATATTGTCCTGACAAAGAATTGTCCCATCTCCATTTGGGAAATGGCAAAAAGTAAGAAGTCTTGTTATTGTCTCATATGAGAAAAAAATATATAGTTCTTTTAAAGAGGGAGGTAGAAAGAGAGACTAGATTTACATGAGTTGAAGATTACTGTAATCTGCACATTTTCACACCATAATAAATATATTAGTCTATAGGTTGCTACAATATGTTTCATTTTTTTTCACTATAGCAAATTAAAATGGCTGTATCTCAGGGAATTATTTTGGGTTTGCTTCCCACAAGTCAGGGTGAAACAGAAGAATCCTATTTAATTATGAGCATCATGTATTGCTAGTCAGTATTGGCAGTACTGGGATAAATGATAAATAATCCAGTTTTATATGATGCATCTTTATATGAGTCCATTATACTGTATATATTTTTGAACATTCTGCATGATGCAAAGCCTTTAATTTAACCTCCAGCAAGGCTTGCAATTTAGTTTAGCCTTTTACAACAGCAAAGATGAAAATGATTTTTCTTTCCAAATTACATTGTACTTTTTTATCACTGGACAATCTGTGACTTAAACTCCCACAGCACTAGCATTCGCCTCTCTAACCTATTTTAGATGCAACACTGAGATTGAAAATTATTTGAAATTTTCGTATTGGATTGAGAAACCCCAATTCCCCACATATTAATAGCCACCCCAACTCAGCTCTTTAGGAAACACCAATTTCCTTCAACTTTGCTTTGGCCTAATGATTCTGACCTGCTTCGTCCTGGTCTTACTTGGAACCAAACACATGGTTCCTTGTTAAAGTTAACATTGAGCTTTCTGACATTAGTTAAATTGGAGTTAAATAAAAAGCTCAGTCAACTCTTGTCATTGGGGCAATGGATATGCTGAATAAAAAAATCAAACAGGAGACATTCTATGAAACCAAAGCTTCTGAGGTAGAAGATAAGTCAGAAAGACTGACCTCAAAGTTTCTGTGCCTTAAAACAGATCCCTTTGACACCCTCCCCCTCTGCTCACTTTTTCTGCTTGTTAATATTTTGACTGAAAATTTCAGGAGGTGTCACTCACAACATTTTTTTCAGTTTTATATCACTGAAGGATTTCCTCTCTTTCCCCCTCCCTCTTTCTTGGTGCTGACTCTAATAGCAATGCAATGGCTGCTTAGCCAACCTCTGTTATATGTCTCTTAAGGGAATATTTTTGTTAATTGCAAATATTTGATTGACAAACATGGGATGCAATTAGTAGGCAGGCACAGTAGGAGAGAGCAGCGAACTGGATCTCTGAACCAACAGACTTCCACTCTCCCAGCTTGAACTGAAATAGGCAAGAGCATTTAAACCATATGTTTACCTCAGACTTGTCCCCCCTGCCCCCCTGCCCCCCCAAAAATCCCATTCCTCTAAACTGGCACTGTTGTTGTTTGCCACTTGCCAAGGGACTCCCTCCTTTATAAGCATTGTGTCAAAATAAAAACAGGAAATTCCTCATGAGCCTCAAACGTATGTCTGCAATTTTTGACTGGGGCCATAAAATTTAATGAGAACAAAGGCTGTGCATGCTATACAAAGGCTTAAGGTGAAAAAGAGAATGTGATCTAATTCAACTTCTGGAGCACAGAATAACTTTGTGCCATCACAGTGAATTATAATTGCACCTATCATTGTAAAGGATAACATTTATGTAAGCAGGCACTGGCCATTAGATTTGAATCTCTATTCCTCATTCAATATTTGGATTGAACCTGAATTCCTTAGAGAAAAGGCAGCTTGGAATCCCTAAAATTGGCCATAACTTTACTATTGTCGGGACCACTCCTGGCCCCGTCATCATCCCGGAGGGGGAGTCTTCGACAGACTAGAATAAACACGAGCACAAACCACGATGCTTCACAGATGACTACATTTGGCCCTGTTGATTGTTTTGTTTGCACCTGGGGGAGGGAAGACGGTCCTGCGCGCGCACGTAATAACAGGGTGGAGTAAGGGTTAGTCACGGACACTATATTTAAAGGGGGAAATGGGCGAGCATGTCAGCGTTGTCTTTATTTCATTATCATACAAACGGTTTGTACGTTTCTGTGGAGATTGCCAGTAAATACTTTACCTTGCAAACTGCCTTGTGTTCCTTTACTGTTGCATCCCTGAACGGCGAGGAGACCGACAGAAAGACAACGCTCCCTCTTTTCCCCGTTTGGATCAGCTGGCGTTCGGGAGAGCGGGATGGCGGAAGGAGGAGAACCGGAACTACATTCAGTGGAGTATACGGAGGCCGCTGAGTTCCACGTGGCTTCGGATGTAGAAGGCCCATTGGAGGACCGCCGCCCAAAGGAGGAGGGGGGTCGGAGCCCAGGAAGAGCCGTGAACGAGTTGGAAGAAACCCTGGAGGGGCGTGGGGCTCCTTTACAGGAGGTTAAGCAGGAACTGTTTTTGTCAGGAATGGGTTTGGCGGAAAGCAGCATGCCAGAGCAGGTCGTTAGGAGGAAGATAAAGTCCGGAGAAACGTCTCCGAAGCCATCCCCTAGGGAGGAGTTCTCCGAGTGGAGGGAACGGAGATGGATTGAAGAGGAAGGGGACGGGAACGGCAGCGTGTCCACTGACGTGGGAAGTGTGACGATGGAGGTGCTGAGAGATAGATACGGGGAGGCAAGCTATGGCCCACAGTCTCGGCAAACTAAAAGCACATCAAAGGATTGGTGGCTGTTACAGAAGCAGCAACAGTCAACCCTTTATACTGGTGGGGTTCCCTTCTCAGCTAGTGGTCACGAAAACACCAGGTCAGATGAGGCTCGCACTGGGAGATCCATAGTCGATGACTGGAACGCACCAAGGGTACCGGACAGAGCATATCTAATGCCTGATAGGGAGCAAAGACGTGCGAGCAAGCAACCACTCCAGAGAGGGGGAGGAGACAGAAGAGATAGGACCCCAGGTGACAGTGGTGGTTTTCAAGTCCCTCCCTGGGTAGCCCGTAAGTTCTGGGGACCTCCACCTATACAGGCCAAGTTCAATGGGGATCCTACTCATGTGGCGATGTTTATTAGTCGGATTCTCAGTTATATGGATAAGTTTCATCAGGAAT
>JANHGC010008114.1:6257-16954 GCA_027560395.1 Boaedon fuliginosus
TCTTTCTTTCTTTCTTTCTTTCTTTCTTTCTTTCTTTCTTTCTTTCTTTCTTTCTTTCTTTCTTTCTTTCTTTCCCAGAAATGGTTTTCTATGAAGATTATCTTCATATTGTAAATGATGGATAAATATTTAATGTCTATTAAGTTTTGCTAAAGATCATTTTCAGCCAAGTGTTAGTAAATAATACAAATTGAAAGTAGTCTTAGCAGCGTACCGGGCATACGAGATGTTTGAAATTATATAAATAAATAAAGCTGCACCACATTCCCAAATCAATATTATCTCTGATATATATGATTGATGTCTGTTATATCTCTCAATCTTTCTCATAAGGCTGTATGCAACAATCAGAAACAATTTTGGAAAGTGGTAATTTCAGCAAAATCAAAGAAAAGAAACAGCAACCTTAAAAAGGCAGTGAAGCCCAGAAAGGATATTGGAAATATTGGCAAGAATATTGTTACAGGATTGGAAGATTTGCCTGGAAAGTTGAACAGATCCAGACAAACTTCAGAGGATTCCCTTGGCTCCATTCTCAAGTCATTTTAGTAAGGAAATTGTCTGCTGACTAGTAAAGTCTCACATAGATCTTCTAAAAAGATGCAATATTCCTCCTAGCAATGACCTGCCTCAGCTCAGTGTCTCTGAATATGAAAAATACAGTACAATATAAATGTTGGGAGAGAAAAAAGACTTTGAATTGTGTAATCTCTAACCATATTGTAGGATAGTGAATTTTTGGACTCAGAATTTAAACAGTATCTCCACTATACTAGCAAGTGTGTAAATAAACTAAGTACCTGTAAGTATTCCTGTTAAGTATCACTTGTTTGTTCCTTACGTAGAGGACTAGAAAAATTATGTCTAATGATATTACACATAAAAAGGTACATCAAAAACTGTAACTGATTCATCAGGAAAGGAAGCAATGCATTTCTTGGAAATCTGAATTACTGAGAAGAATGGACAAGCACTTTAGCCAACTTCTTGCTTGTAGTGAAAGACTAATTATATCCCAGAGAAAAATAAAGAGCATGTTATTTAAAGCAGAAGTGGGATATTTGGAAGGCATTTAAAAAAAAATGTTGGGAGACCCTACACCAGCATTAAGACCTGACAGCATTAAGACTTGTGGATTTCGACTCCCAGAATTCCTCCTCCAGTTATGTTAGCTCAGGAACTCTGGGAGTTGAAGTGCACAAGTCTTAAACTTGCCAAGTTTGAAGACCCATTCCCTACACTTTATAAAAGCAAAGCAGTCACCAAGTACTTAAAAAAAGTGCAACAGATTTGTCTGACCTCTGTTATGTTGGATGTATGTATGCATAAGGTAAATTTGGCACATTAAACTTAGCAGAGATTTAACATATTTAGTCTACTTTTAATTCTTTGAAACATACCTATGTATATACAAGATCACAATTGGAGAATTGCCCATGGCATTATGTAGGGCTCTTGGAGAACAAACATAGATTTGGAGATTTCACATGCTCCTCTGGCCATGGGTTATCAACCTTTGTATAAACGTGTCCTCTCAGTAGTTTGAATAAGTCCCAAGATATACTTTCTCCCATCTCACCAAATGCCAATTAAACCTAGCCAAATTCCAATTAAACTTACCCAGTATACTTCGGCACAGCTTTGGAAATTTATCCAACATGAAATTAGTTTTCAACCACACCATGGAAATGCTGGAAATGAAATAATTAGGTATTTCCCTCAAGATGTGTGGTTGGCCCGATTAACAAGCAGCAACATTTGTCAACATTTCCTACTGACCTTAGAGGGCTGCTGGAAAGTTGCTCTTGGCAAGGCGGCTCCATTTGGCCTCAGAGAGGTGCTTGGTGCCACGTTGTTGACATGCTGCACTGCAGCACGCAGACTGGCAACACAATTTGCCGCATCGAGATGTTTCAGGAGCCTCTCCTACAGCACATCAATAACTCAAAGAAGACTCTGCATACAGTAAGTGCTATGCATATTATTAGGGGTGACTAATAACTTCAAGTGTGACATGGTGATATTGCATGTTATGATGGCTTCATATGTCGTGCAGAGTAATCCTACCAAATATCTAACTGTATGTGTGTTCAGAAGCCAGTTTACTGGACTCTTTAAAAAAAAGAAAACTGGTAGTAATTTCATTCAGTTTCTTCACACATTACCATTACCATTTCTTAATAAGGTTGTAGGTAAACGCTATAACTATATTGCTAACGTATAACAACCATATAGTTTAGATTAGAAGAAAGAACTTAAGTATTATTTAATAGACTAGATCAGGGGCATCAAATTCGCAGCCCATGGGCCAGATGTGTCAGCCACTAGCCACACCAGTGCCTGGTTTAGCGAAGGGGGGAGTTACGATAGTCATGTGACACCGCTGTGATGATATAAGTTCGACACCCCTGGACTGGATGCTTTAAAAAGAAGAAAGAAACTAAACTATCTAAAAGGAAAAAAATAGAAATCAGGAGAACAGAAACAAAACATTGAGGCAATAATATCCACTGAATCTAACCTAACATAATTTCCCCTTGGTAATACCTTAATAAAGACTACATCCAGATGGTGGCCACAAGTTTTCAATTTTGAATAGAAGCATAATGAAATAGTGTTGAATCTTCAAAAAAGGGTTACAAAGTACAACAGCTTCAAGCGAGAAAGTCTACCAACCAGCCCATATTTCTATCACCTCAACCACATGAGGACCGCAAGCAAGCCTTCTTGCAATGTTCTGATGAGATGGGCAAATTCAATCTTGGTACAAAGTAACACCATGCTTTATGATTAATGACTTTCTAGCACTTTAAATTGAACTCAGAAACCTGCAGGTAATCTGTGCAATCAATTTAGTAGTGTAATGTTACTCTACTAAAATGGGATTGTCCTAGCTGCTGGGTTTTGGATCACCTGTAGCTTCCAGATGAATTATATTTTTACTCTCCTTTGATAGAAAGCTAATTCAAACCCTGACAGCTGACAAATTTCAATAAACCAGCATTTAGAGTCTTCCACACAGGCAATGACTAGAGTACTATAATCCCCTATTTGGCAACAATCCAAGTTCAAGATTGGTTATTCATAGATGAGAGATGCCAAATTTGAGGGATTATAATGTAATAAAACAAATATTTTTGATCCTTAGTTTGATTCTTAATAGTGTGTGGTAGTATGTACCTGTAAATCCACTATTTTAACAAAATTTAGCAATTTCAGTGTGAATGCTAACTTCTGAAAGCAAACAATATACTTTATATAAAGCAAGCAATAATAGTTTATATTCAATTTATTCTGCCATTTATAGCAACTTAATCTGATGTTTGTTTGGAAGTCGCCAAAGTATTTAGTTTTGACAAGAAATGTTTCAAAGAGAAGGTGTTATAAAACAGTATTGCATTTAAAAGAGACATTGTTTCCATTTATAAGCATACTGAAAGGTAAATTGCATTTAATTATTTGATGTTTTTATTCCAAAAATCAAAGGGTGCTAAAGATATCCTACTTATCAACTTAGCACAAAGCTGTTACTCCTTCCAATATTTTTGTCATATGGTATTTTATTTGCCTTATTAAAATCTTTTAGCATATGTAGGGATAGCATGAAATTTCATTGGGAAAGAATTCTAACTAAGTGTGTGTGTGTGCGTGTGTGTGTGTGTGTGGTGTGTATCTGTGCACATATAGGTTATACAGATGACATTGCGCAACAAAGATTTTGCTTCCTGAACACTTTTGGATGTATTGTATAGATTTTTCCACTGCTAATCATGAAAATAACTTGTAATTTAATCTATCATGAACTGATTTATAGAAAGATTTTGTTTTTATACAATGGCAATGCACACTCTTCAGTGCTTGTTGACTGTGACAGAAACACATGACACAAGCATACGAAAATGTGGAACTGTTGTTGAAGCACATTCAGCATACCAAGTACAACCAAAATATCTCTGGAGATGTAAAAGTAGTGGCTCTTCTGCTTAGAATGCAGCTCGGATATACCAAGTAGTGATGTTACATATGTGAATGGGACAGCCATACAAGAAAGCCACATTATATTAAAAAGAAATGGTCTCTCCAAAAGAATTTGGTTCCAGGACATAAAAAAACATGGCACATGAACCACTCGTTGAGCCGACAAAGATATTTTTGCCTCTGCTTCACACGGAACTTGGACTGATGAAAAATTTCATGAAACCACTGAACAAGGACAGTGAAAGATTTTGTTATCTGAGACAGGTGCATGTAGGTATTTTTCATATTTCTTAACTGACCATGTCCTCCAGATGTTTCCGAGAATAACTGATACCAAGACCAAGAAAAACATTTTTGTAGGTCCACAGATCAGTTACATCATTGATGACAGGCAGTTTGAGCAACTATTGATGGAACCAGAGAAAATCACCCGAAATGCACGGATGTCATTAAGAATTTTCTTGGCTACTACAAAGCACCAAACTAGCTCCCTGTTGAGATCAGAATCATCCCCACCTTGTTGGGCTTCCGCAGAGCCATAAATACGTGGCTCTGTCGGTTGGCCTGGGATTGATGTGCCCTCCCCCTTGTGAATGCTTTGAATGTGTTGATTGTGGGTCTTAGATTTTTTTATATTGAATTATATTGTATTTTTAACTGTTTTTAGCTGCCTCAAGTTTCCCCTGACCAGGGAAATGAGGCAGGGTATAAATCTAATATAAACAAACAAACAAACAAACAAACTACATTCAACTGGTTGACCAACATCTTATAGCATATAAGACCATGAAGTGAAACATTGTCACTGAAGATCCATTTTCTGCATTCACACTGTAGTGAGATGCACCAGACACTGAATACAAATGAAAAACAAGAGTAAAACACCGTTAGCCCTGTTGAATGCATGCAGTATGTTGGAAAATTATGCAATTCAATACATTATAGTAATTAAAAATCATTTTCATATTTCTAAAGATTCTTACATGATACAGTCATTCTGAAATTATGTTTGTGTTCAGTTTGAAGGTGTCTATCATAATCACCCAAAGTTTTTTAGTTTTTTCGAAAAGCAAAACTTTGAGGGGGGGGGAATGTAATCTATATCTATACTGCAGTGGTGGTGTTTTTTGTACATATTATAATTAAGCACAGTATAGCTAAATCAAAAGTATATGCGATAGAAGCCAATGTCACAATATAATAATCAGTACAAACCACATTTAATACTACACAATAATCAATGTATAATAATCAATGTAAACAGTTCTTAGTACTAGCAGAACTTTAGTATAAACTAAATGAACAAATAATCGGAAATGTTTTTTTCCAGTTTCATAAAGATTCTAACAGTTGTACACTTCAAAAGATTGAACTCCAGAGGTAATTCAAGGGGGAGTAAATTCCAAAGAGTAGAAGCTAAATAGCAAAAAATCTAAAAAGTGATTTGGCCTCTTAACATGAGGAATTTTAGTGTGTGGAAAAATAAGTGACCTTGATTATATAATTGAGTTGATTTCATAGGAAAACCCAGCTCCTACCCACCTAGCAATTCAAAAGCATGCAGATGTGAGTGGATAAATACGCACCACTTTGCTGGAAAAGTAATAGTGTTTTATGTGCCTCGTTGTATAAGCATGCTGACCACATGACCAGGGAAGAGTCTTTGGACAATGCTGGCTCCCTTAGCTAAGAAACAGAGATGAATATTTCCCCCTAGAGTCAGATATGACTGGACAGGGGAAAATTTTATCTTTACATTTGCATAGAAATAAATTATATAATCTAGTTATTCAAATTATCAAGTTATTCAAATAATTGAATGTATTATCTGTAGAAACAGTCTAGGACAGGGGTGACAAACTGGCGGCTCCACAAACCCAGCTCCACAAAGTGGGAAAACATCACAATATGTCAGATGATGGCAATGTGACACCGCGGATTTGACACCTGTGGTCTAGGACTAGGAGGTCAATACCAGTGAGGTAAACCAGTAATGATCCTGAAGATCCAATAACTTAGGGACTGGCAAAAAGAAAGAAAAAAGAACTATACTGGGAGAGATTGAAGTTCGCATAATAACTCATTTTTTTCTGGACTTGCATTAGTGGGGATATAGCAGAAACAGTAAAATCTACTAAACTAAATCCATGTGGCACACCACCAAGGCAGGAATTAACTGCTTAGCTGTTTCTAAAGTAAAGTATGACTGAATACTTTATACAGAAGACAAAAAGGTATACAGAAGACAAAAAGTTCAAGTTCTTGGACATTTATTAATGAAAGGATTTAAATTAAGCTTCTCATCTCTAAGAACTCCCAAATCAAACACCACGGAAGTTTGCAGTAACCACCAGTTCTGGAAAGCAAAAGAACCAAGACACTGTGAGAGAGAAGAAGGCTGAGGATGAAAAGTAATAAAATCAACTTTTTCCTTGTTTAATTTAAGGCTGTAAGAGTTTGTTCAATTGAAGATCTCAGCTATGCTTTTAGGAAAGGAAAACCACGACTGAAGCAAAAGAAGAAGGTTGTCTAATATCAGCACAGATTTGATAGTTAAAAGGGAAAAGAAACTAATGTCAATGTGTACAAGTTAAATTAAAATTAAATCCTGAAGGAGCTGCTCCACAGGTATGTTAAAAAGCTAAAGCAAAGGTTCTTCCAGTTAATCAGAAAAATGCAATGAGTAATGTTAAGATTGAAACCAATGAGAAACTGTATCATTGATGACTAGTTAAGTGACAGAAGATAGCATTATTTTATTATCATGGATGACAGGTAAATCTAGCAGCACTACATTGGTGATTGGTGATTTGCCCTAGCTATCAACATATAATTGATAATCTAAGCCTGGACTGATTTAGTAAAATGATGGACCCAAAGATTGATCAGTAATCTTTTTCCTCTTTTTTTACATGTAAATGTTTTACTGGTGAATCATAACAACTAGAAAATATGAAGAAGTATAACAAAAAAAAAATTACATTGCTAACATAATCAGAAAAGAACATACAAATAGTAGTTACATGAGTTTCATTTAAAGCAATTAGATATATTCATAAAGCATTAATATAGAACTAGTTCAATCTTTTAACCTATTATTAAATCTACCTATAAACCACTCATTGCACCACATTTTCAGTTTTAATATAATATGTTATTTCAATTCAATATTGATATAATTTACTTAAATTCTTAATATTCTGTTATTTAGATGCCTCAAGAGTAATGAACATAGCTAAAAGAAAAAGAAGTGGATACTCTATCGCTATGAAATACAATTATTTGAATTTTCTACTAAAGTAAATATAACATTAGGTATGAAATGAAAAAATAAAGGCAGAACCCACATCGAGTTATTTGTTTTATAATAAAAGTTTGGTCTTAAGCTAACTTACTAGATCAGAATCAGAATAGAGGTGGAAGGGACCTTGGAGGTCTTCTAGTCTAGCAGGAGACCTTATACCAAGTGTCTTCAAACTTGGCAAGTTTAAGACTTATGGACTTCAACTCCCAGAATTCTTGAGCTAACATGACTGGAGGAGGATTCTGGGAGTTGAAGACCAAGGAAGTGGTCCCGCCTTTCTTCCTTGACCAAGGAAGAAAGGCAGGCTACAGATTAAATAAATAAATAATAATAAGTCTTAAAGCTGTCAAGTTTGAAGACCCTTGCCCTATACCATTTCAGACAAGTAACTGTCCAGTGTCTTCTTAGAAACATCCAGTGATGAAGCACCCACAACCTCTGATGGCAAGTGTTCTACTGGTTAATTGTCCTCCCTGTTAGGATTTTTCTTCTTAATTACAGGTTGATTCTCTCCTTGATTAGTTTCCATCCATTGTTTCTTGTCTTGCCTTCTGATGCTTTGGAAAATAAATTGACCCCCTCCTCTTTGTGGCAGCCTCTCAAATACTGGAATACTACTACCTTGTACCCCCTAGTCCTTCTTTTCTGTAGACTAGCCAAACTCAAATCCTGCAACCATTCTTCATATGTTTAATCTCCATGCCTTTAATGATCTTAGTTGCTCTTCTTTGCACTTTTTCCAGTCTCATTTTTTTAAAATTAATATTAAGATATTAAAGTCTTCGTCATGCTATTGCTTGGGAGGGTGGGTGAAAATGTGTTCTTGTCAATAAAGGAAAAGCAGGTGAACAAAACAAGCTTAGCAAATTTGAAATACTAAAAAAAAATAAAAATCCCTCCCCACCCATCCTAGGAGTCTCCATGCAACCCGTTTTGGATGCTAGGTAAGTGTAGAGCCCACAAGGAGACTCAGGGCGGGTGAAAAATAGGCATCCTGGAAGTTCTGGGATTCTGGAAATGGGCCCGTTTCCAGCCTCTGGAGGGCATCTGGAGCCCAGGGGAGGCCATTTTGGGAGGAACCCGGGGAGGGTGAAAAACAGGCTGCCCAGAAGTTCCGGAAGTCCAAAAATGGGCCCATTTTCAGCCTCTGGATGGCCCCCGGAGCCCAGGGGAGGCTGTTTTCACCCTCCTAGAGGCTTGAGGAAAGCCTCTGGAGTCTAGGGAGGGCAAAAATGTTCCCCTGCCATAGTGCCGGAGGCTGAGTAGGCCACACCCATTATGGCCACACCCACCCAGCACCCGGGTAGAGAACCAGTTGCTAAATTTTTTGAATCCCACCCCTGCTTCCAGCTCTATTATTCTGTATTCTGTAAAATATCTTTAATTAATGCCATTCATGAACTTTGGGGGACAAAACGCTTAAATTTTCTCTTTGTCACCTCTGAGGACCTTGAAACAAAATGTATTAAAAATAGAAATTAAAAAAATAATAATTTCTTTTTGCTAGATGACAAGGCGGATAGGAGAAAAGCATATAGTCCTCTCTTAACATTTGAGACCAATCGTTTTTTTCTTAATTTTCTGACTTGTGTACACATTTTGGATGCTTGGAGTAAAAGCAACAACTGGGGGAAGGTTTTGTTTTGTGTCCCTTCAAGTTAGTGATGACTCCTGTTTGGATTAATCCCTGGACTAATCTCTTAATTTTACTTGGAAAAGAGTTTTTAAAACTGGTTTGCCCTGGCCTCCTTCCTAGGATTGAGAGAGGGTTTCTGGCCTGAAGTAACCCAGCTAGTTTTGTGCTCAGGATGTCCTGATTTCTAATCTTGTGGCTAAACAACTCTATACCAAACTGTCTCTCTGCTGAGAATATCAGTATCATATTTTCTTGTCTGGATATAACACTATAAGGTTATGTCAATAATTCCTGAAGAGCAGATATGAAATAATAAGTTTTTATATTTCAAGGATCCAGTAACATAAAAGATTAAAATATCACCCAGACGTGTTTTATTCCATTGTTTTTATTATATTAAAAGTTAAAATCTTGAACTATTACCCATTTCTCGTGATTAAAAATCTCTTTACTCTTTGAGACACAGCCATTTCCTTCTAATGATAAAGACATTTCTAACCATCCATGAGGAAACCTACTTCAACGGCCTTAATTCTGCAAGGCTACAAACAATAACAAAGTCAAGTCATTTCAGGAATATCACTGAGCAACATAGAGATGGATTCTTCAGGAACATTCCCATAAAAATGTACAAAAGCAAACACTGCAAATTGCATAGGTAATATTTACATATATGAGGTAGAATTTACTTACAAATATGCAGCAGCCTTTGCCCGTAATTACATTTGCAGGGTAATAAATATCTGTTCTGCAATCAAATAATCATTCATCCTCTTTTAATGACCAAATAATCCCTTGTGGGATGAAGTCTGGAAAACAGAATGGAGCTGAGTGTTTACTGGCTGGACGCCATTCCTGTCACCAATGCGGAGTTTTGTTCAGCAGATATATTCTCAGTGTGTCCAGAGAGAGAAATATCTGCCTCTACCTAGGATTGGACTCGCAGCTTCCTGATTGTGAGATGAGAGCTCCATCTCTAGGCCACCGCACCACTCCATTGAATACTGTAGTCAATTTTATTTATTTTTTTAAAAATCCAAAGTCTGAAATACTCCCTCTCTAATTTACTTAAATTGTGTAACTTTCAGAGATGAAAAGCATCCATTTAAAGCTTAGAGACTCTGGAAAGGTTCCATCTCTTTTGCTTTCCCCCCTAAACTACGAGATCGAATCCGATGTCCAGACCGTGGAAGTGGCCCCAGCGTCCCCGAGTGAAATTGGAAGTTCTGGCATTTTGACAGTCGATTTTCTCCTTTCAGACTGGAATTCGGACAGAAGCAAGGGAGCAGTAAGCAAGAGCAGGAACGACAGCGCCTCGTTCACAAGCACAGGCGTGAACTCAAAGGGGCCGTGCGCGAGATCCGCAGAGACAACCAGTTCCTCGCAAAGATGCAGCTTACAGAAGTCATGGAAAGGTAGCCACGGGTTTGGGTTTCGTGAGAAAAATGGAGGAAAATACCGATGGCCGGGAAATGGTCTCCGCTTAGAGAGAGAGAGAGAAAGAGAGAGAGGCTTTGTTGTCTCAGAAATACAAGGTTTTTGATTCATGGTTGCTGGTCTCAGAATAGAATAGAATGGAACAGGACAGGACAGAGTAGAGGAATAAAGAATGGAATGGAGTAGAGTAGAAGTAGAGGAGAAAAAAAGAATTAGAATAGAATAGAATAATATAGAAAATAGAACAGAACAGAACAGAATAATGAAGAATGGAGTGGAATGGAATGGAATAGAATGTAGAATTTGGAGGATGGGATGGGATGGAATAGGATAGAATAATGA